>JBAMCJ010000851.1:270000-424325 GCA_037075205.1 Drosophila prostipennis
TCTTATTGTCTTCATTCGACCACGGGTGGTTAGGGGTTATGGTCGTCCACCGGAAGGAAAGAGTTGGGCGAAAAGTGGAGCTTGGGGGCGTCCATATAGGTAAGGTAGCGCCGGCAGCAGGGCCTGTCAAAACAGCGACCATCAAGGCAATCAGGACGATCTAAAGAATAAATTAATTTATATATGGGATCCTTTATCCACAGATTAGCTTACTCACAAGTAGTTTCATGATGAATCGGAATTTGGAACTAAAGTCGACTCCAATGATCGGCTCTCTTTTTATACCCAAGGGCCAATTAAAAAAGCTATATTATTTAGGAAAGACCCATTATTTTTACTGATTACTTGGAAAATATTTCGCTCAATAAAGGTTATCATTGGGTTATCATTACCAAAATATAAAAACGATTCAGCGATTTCTTAGAAATTTTAAATCGAATAAAGTCAAGAATTATTTCTAACGAAAAACAAAACGACATAAAATTAAGAATCCATAAACTCTGTTTTTTCAGAGAAAATAACATATTTAAAGATCATTTCTAAAATGTAAAATTGCCCATATTAAATACGTTAGAAAAAAGAATATAACTTGTAATTTTATTGCTACCAGATGTCAGATATCAATTAATATGGTTGGTGAAATCGATTTAAATGGTTCTTGTGTAAGAAACCAATTTTAAGCAGGTTTCACTGTACGCATTTTAATCTAGAGAGATGGCTGTTCTTTTGGAACCAACATAGTTGCTGGGAGAGGCGACCGCCGGCTGTCTTTTTAATTGCAGTGCCACGACCTCGGGGGCTGCGAAAATATCTTGGAATTTCAAGTACATGTGTGCGGCTGGGCCGCTTGTACTTGAAGATCGCGCAGGCAGACGACAGCAGGCAGATGGGCCTCCTCGGGATTCCTGGAATGGGGTGCCTAATTCGAAAATAGACAAGACGTTTCCACGCATGTACTGTATACATAATGCATAAATGCACTTTTTATTGAATATTTTATACATTTAAATGCTTCAACATCGTCGCTGTATGCTTAGACAAAAAATAATTGAGTGGATTGGATTGCTTGCACTTAACATTTTGTTGGTGAGTGGTAAGTCAGTTTTTCGATTCTGGGACCCCCGGCGGGCAATACATTTACAAAAATACTCGAACAATTACATTCAATTCAATTCATTGCGATTTGTATACACTTTCAGTCAATTTTGTTGCTGCAGTTTAAAATTTCGTTGTTCTTAGTGGTCTGTTAGTTGTTAATTGGAATACTGCACATAAAACGGTCCTCACATCTCTTAGCTATAATATCGGCCTAGTATATTAAGCAGAACGCCCATCATCACGTTTGTTTTCTTCATCTTTTTCATTTTGTTAAAAATCCAGTCTATACACTTACATTTAGCGGATGAATACTTTATTAAGTACACGGTTTAGCACATTTCGTTCCTCGATTTCGATATCGTATCGGTGTATATGATATATGTAAAGTATATAAATATAGATCATTAAGGCACATTTATGGACAGTTTACTTTTGATTGGACCTGCTCTCTCATTGTCTTTTTGTCGTTGCTCTCGCTTGGAATGCTTAAAACTTGTCTAAGTTTGTCTACGATAAAATACGAATACGTTACGTCTGCCTAGATTTCCATAGCTACCGATTATAAATACGAACATTTAGCTTACACGCGAAGAAGGGGCTAGAGTTAAACAATAATTACAACTGGGTTGTAATAACGGATTTGCGAATGATGGTCGGCTCGCGTCCCTTGGGGGCCGATACCACCTCCGATGAAACCAGCCAGGGCGAAACCATGTCGTTGCTGTTGCTGCTGCTGGTCGGAAAAGGAATGCGGCTGTTGTCCGGGTAATTGCTCGGGGTTTTCTGTGCCAAAGATCGAGACGAGGGTTAAAACGGCAGGTCAAATGGGTCAATGGACTTAAAATGGTTAGTGGTGTGCAGATTGACATGAAAACGAGAAGGCAAGACAGGCAACTGCGGCAGGCCGGAGTTAAAATACCCTTGCAGATATTAGAGGGATTGAAAATTAAACCTATTTTTAAATTATTTGTTTACAAAAAAGAGATAAAATAAAAACAGGGAAAGGGCAGCTCGAGCTTTCAGCTTTCAAGCTAATAAATCAGACTTGATAAAGAATATTCCAAAAGAAAATATATAAAAAGTTTCTCAATAAATACTAATACCCTCTGCAAGAGCATAACAAAGCGTTAGTTAATAGCTGTAGGCCAGTTTAGAGACAGACAGTAAAAGCGTAGACATAAGCTCGCAGGTGCTCAAACCTTTTCACTCGGCGGCGCATCGACTTCGCTGTGGTTTTGATTCAGATTCTGATTCATCTGCTGGCTCGTTTTCTGCGACTCCAGGCGCTCCTGCTCATTGAGCGTGGAGAAGAGCAAGGTGCCGGCACTGGGCGTTGAGCTGCCCGTCGGCTTTGCAGCACTTTCGGCGGTGATACCGCCGCTGGCATTGTTGTTTATGATGTTGTTAATGAATATTTCATTAATGAGTATTTCGGCTGCCGAAGCGTTGCTCAAAGCGGGAGCCACCGACTCCGAGGCGGTGGTGCTAACGCTGGCGGTGGGGCTGCTGGGCGTGCTGATGGTGGTCACGCTGGTGAGGGCGGTGGTGCCGGTGTTATTCAGATTCAGCGACGACGGCGGAGTGAGTGGCGCACTAAATCCGGACACAAAGGTGGCATTGCTAAAGGGCGCATTCCCATTGGTGGCGATGGCGGTGGCGGTGGCAGTGGTGGTGCTCGAGCTGCTGGAACTGCTGCTACTGCCCGTCGATGGCTTCTGTTCCGGTATGCTGAGCGTCAGCTTATCGCCTCCCTATTTTAGTGGTTTAGCAAGCATACAGACACAAGCACACGGAAACAACACACGCAATACCACGGATAAACATTAAGTGCGGACAACGAATGGAAATAAGAACGTACAAACAGAAGGCATGAAACGAGTGCAATGCAGTGGTCTTAAACTGGTTCGCTGGCCGACAACTTACCACTGATATGTAGGTGGCGTTCAGGGAATCCGGTCCATCGCTGTGTGCATGGTTGTTGCTGGAGCTGCTGCTGCTGTTCGTGTTGCTCGTGTGCATGTTGCTGCTGTGGGCGGCCGGCACAAACATCTGATTGGTGAGCTTCGCGTTGCCGCCGGCCCCCAGTTCCTCCTCAACGCGAGCTGCAGGATTAGTTAATAAATCAGTGTTACTTTCTAATAAGTTTAATAAATACACACGAAGAAAAAGCGGTAGCACTAGGGGAGCTAGTTACATATTTACATACATATTAGTGTACATTTTTCTAGCCTAGTTGTTTAACTCACCCTTTAGGATATTGCACTTGATGTTGCCAGGCGGCAGAGCCGTGGTGTTCACATTGGCCAGCTTCACTTGGTTGTTGGGCTTCTCGTTGGCGTTCGAGAGACGCTTCAGCGTCTCCGTATTGTGGTCCATGTCGAAGGTCTTGTTAATGGTCACCCTGCCGAAAGTTCACATTCTAGTCAGCATATTTCGATAAATGGACATGGGTTACGCTACCTGATACTGTTAGCATCATTAATGGCTTCGTTTGCTAGCACTGATGGGGATGGATCTTTGACAATGGACTTAAGCAATGAGTCTAGCTCTCTATCTTTATCCGACAAGCCGCTCTTAACACTGCACAATGGTATACACAACACAGAAAGACAGGTGAGAATCACACAGAAACAGGCGAATTAGTCAATCGGGAATTGGAAGCAATGTATATAAAGGTACATCGATGGGTTAGCAATACGGAAGGCCTACCTGAGCTGGCCGGAGCTAATGGAAGCCTTGCCAAAGCTGCCGTGATGCGATGCCGAAGCATTTCTAAACGGATTGGTCTCATCGAAGTTCTTGGTGGCGTTTGGTGAGTACGGAGGTGTGTAGTCCGGATCCAATCTGGAAGAAGTGGAGAATATTTAATAAGGGGAAACTAAAATTAGAGTAATAGTAATTCCTTACTTGACAGTCAGACCCGCGGCCTTGCCAATCGATCCAATCTTGCTGTACGCCGGATCCTCGTTGCTGAAGTTTGACTTGAGGGAGTTGCGGCCCAGCGAGGCGAAGTTGGCTGCCGCCTGGGAGGAGGAACTGATGGAACCGCTGCAGGCCGCATCCGGTTCAATGATGGCCGAGTTTTGAATGACAGTGAGCACCGAGGGCGAGGGCGTTACAGTGATAAACTGGTCCGTGGAAATGAGCGAGTCGAAGGCATCGTTATTGTTATCGTGGCTTGAAGTTGGGGTTGATACGTGGGAAGACACCAGGGGAGTCACTGGTGCAGCCGGTTGGGATGCGGCAGCAGCCGCAGCCGCCGCAGCAGCTCGAGCATTGACGGTGGCCACAGCCGAGGCCGCGGACTCCTGGGAGGCTTTCTGTCGTTCGCGCAACAGGTGCGACTGCCGGCTGGCAAATCGTTGTGAGGGCCGCCTCTCAAATTGCACGGTTCTCCTGGCCCGACTCTGCTGGGTGGTCTGGAACTCGGTGCGACCGGAATACCGGAAGCGGGAGCCCATGCGGAAGAAGTTCTGTCGGGCGGAGGGACCCTTTACGGGCGCCCTCAACCGGAAGAAGGTGTGATGCTCCACGGCGCACTTCCACAGGTGCTTGCAGGCCTTCTCGTTGTACAGCCGAAAGACAAACGTGTGCTCCTGCTCTCTGCCCTCGTCGTCGTCCTCGATGACAATGAGTGTCAGCTTCTTTTTCTTGAAATCCAGCTTGCTGATCTTGGGCCAAAAGAACAGACCGATCTTCTGGTCTCGCTCGAAGACCAGAATGCCAGTGGGCGTGAGGCCAAGGTGGTACTCGCAGCCATCCTTCCCCAGCACCGTGTGCATGTCAACGCCGTACATGTCCAGCCACTTGGCCTTGTTCAGAAAGGCGGTCTCAGCCTGAGCGGGCGTGAGACCTCGGCACGTCTTGTACTCGTCCAATATGGCTATCTCCAGGTCCTCCGTTTGCTCGGGCACAAAACGGAACTCGGAGACGGTGGCCGCCGAATGCTCCTGGTTATCGAAGTCGCCCAGTTCAGCTGTTAGAGAAAATGAAATATATAAATAATACATTTAAAAGGGAATTAACACTGTAGAATCACTTACACTGCAGTGCCAAGGCGCAGAGTTCGGTGGACTTGTCGTCCGGACAATCGAGACGTCCCTCGAGCAGATCTTGTTTCAGTTGCAAAAAGAACAGGTAGCGGGTGAGTTCTTCGCGGAGGGTGTTCGGTTCCGAAGAATAGAACTTCACCTTCAAACGGAACGTGTAGGGCGGTCCAACTGCGGGAAATGTTCAAATAATTAGTATTGTTCAGCGCACGTAATTGGGCTCACACGTTAACTCACTTTTGACCTGCTTCTTGATGGGCTTGGTGGGATCCAGCCAGTGCTTGACGTGATTGGCATCCATGAACTGTAGCCCGAAGTAATCCTTTTCGATGATGTCCAGTGCGTAGAAGACCTGTTCGTACAGGAAGCTGCCAAGCGCTTTTTTCTGCAAGCGCAACGGGGGGAAAATTAATGCCTTCGGTGGGGGGCAGGTGTAAATCAATGCGACCCTGAACTAATCACGTTCGCTTAGCGGGTTAAATTATGTGCTGATCAGCAGCAATTTGCTTATTTTTATCACACGAGGTGAGGCAATGCAAGCTGTCGAGTGTCTTCGTTAGGGTGGATCAATATTAAATTGCTGAATATAGTTTATTTTAACTGATTTGAATCTTTTTAATGGTAATTTGTTGCTGATTAATTTACTATCGTAATTAGAAAATGTTTGAATGGAAGAAAGAAAATTACATATTTTGTTTACAACTGTTTTAGACCTTTTGGAATCGAAAATTAATAAATAATAAAAATAAAAAAATTAATAAAAGAAAATTAAATAATACATTTTATCATTAAAATAAATTTGGGGTATACTTTGTTTTGTAAAATATTTAAAATTTTTTTATAATTGTTTTTAAATGTTTTCTTAAAGATCCTACTTTTAAAAAACTTTTTTAAGTGAATAATTTTTTAAAATTTAAATGTTCAAGTAAATAAAAACTGTACAGCTAAGTTTACTTATTTATTGTGCTATACATTTTGAGTTAGTAGAGACTGAAGCACCCTACTGTCTACCAATATAGCTCTATCTTTATCTCTACCTTGGCAATACTCTGTATGGTATCTTCTAAGAGATCCACCCGTTCAAACCCCTTCTGTTTGTTTGTCTTCCGACGAATTACTGCCAACGGCAGCAGTTTGGGCCAAAAGCCGAATCGAAAACGGGCCAAATGTAATTCGATGTGGTGGCCCAGTGGTACTCACCGATAATTCGATGGAAAGGTCAGTGTTGTCCAGCAGAATGACGCGGCAGTCGATCTTGTTCTTGTTGACGACGATACGCTGTGGCTTAATTTGCGAGCCACCGGCGGTGACAGCACCGCCCCCGGCCACGCCCACCGCGGAACTGCCTGCTCCTCCCCCGCCGCCGCCCCCTCGGGAATTATCCACATAGTTGTTGCGCACCTTGCGACGGCTTAGAAAACGCAGCATTTTCGATTGGCTTTTTGTTTTGGGTTTAAATATAGCGGTGAGCGGTAAGCGGTATAGGGTGGTGGTATATATTTCAATGGGTTAAAGGTTGTTGTTGTTGTTTTTGTGTTGCCAAGGCAGCCGAATGCACCGATAATTCACCTGTGTGCTCACCTCGGCTGGGAAAAAAAGGCAGCGCAGACATCAAAAACCCCTCGCTCACAACTTGTTCTGGCTAACACGCACACACTCACACACACCACTCACATAGACACCAATACAAGCGCAAGCGATAGACGCCCCCGTTTTATTTTAGTTTTCCTTTTATGTGTTTTTTTTTGTTGTATTTTTCACTTCTGGATTTGGGGAGTTGATTTCAAAGTTGCTGCCAAAAGTGGGCGCTCCTTTCGAGCGGTTTCTTTTCTACGGGTTTCCCTCTTCGTTCGGAACCCCCGCCGCCCCGCGGAAAATCACTGCTAGCCTGGTTTTTTTCGGTGGCGAAAAAGTGGTAAGAAAAGAGTAAAGAAGAAAAGACTGGCCAACCAAACACGTTCGTTCCCGTTTCGCAAGGCGCTTTTTCTGGCCTTTTTCACTCGAGTATTTTTATTTAATATTGTTCTGCGGTAACTTTGCTTCGCTATTCCGGTTTATTTTGTCATTATTCCGGGCTATTAAGTGCACTTTTTCGTTTTTTTAGAATGTAGAATTGCCGTGGAAGTTGTTGATTTCTATGTTTTTATGCTAGCAGTGTGACCAGATACTGTGCGCTTAATAATACCCTTGCCCAATTTGGCATTTCTTTTAAAAATATACTGAAAGTTGAAAATGTTTCGTTAAGCTGTGACACGAACCAGGTTTGCAGCTTGGCTTGAAAACCAGTTTTCGTTAAGTTTAAATTTAAATTCTTTAAAATTTGATTTTCTTCACTGTCTAAAATTGTTTGTCCAACAGATCAATCAATTTAGCTGGTAATTCAGACTTCGGATCTCTAAAAATAAGTGTTATAGATGTGTTTTATTTAAATTTGTAACGTTTAACTTACTTCAGCAATAAAATGCACCTTTTAGGCAATTCAGATTTGATGATTTCTGTGCCGAGTGAAACGTCCACAGCACCAAAGATTGTAAAACCTTCCTCCTTTTTTGTCTAATAGAAATAATTCCAAAATGTCTGGTCTCACAACAAATATTTTTAAAGGCTGCTGAGCACTCAAGCTGAAATAAGAGCTAAATTTAAATATAATTTTTATTTATATAGACTTATACATACCATAGCTTATTAGCAATTGCAACATGTGATTTCAGCGCCATGGTCAGGGATGTAACTCCAAGACTTTGACAGGTGCGTGCCAAAGCACCGAAACCGGAAATCTTGTCGATCAGAGAAGCTACCAATATAAGTTCCCTACTTTGTGTATTTCCGCACTGGATTAAGTTCTTGTGAAGGTCTAGCTTTGCTTTGAAAGCCTCGCGGGCATCATCTGTCCAATCGTCCTCATCGCAAACACCGAAAATGTGACGTTCGTCGAATGGAGCATTTGTAACATAAAGGATGCTACACGCAGAAAAATTAGTGGCAAGGAATAAACGGGGCTCGCTTAAACTCTCGTACAACTGATGTTTGTGGGGTCGAACAAAATCGAAAATGTCAAACAATTGCTCTTTCCTAAGTTCCATCCAGTGTATGATGATGTACGTTTGGCCTATGGATAGAACGGATTCCCTCTGGCTTCTTTCTAAAGTTGTTAACAGCTTTAGTTGTTCTGCCAACACTTCGATGTTCGGCAGCATTTTGACCGTAAGACACTCGTACATGTACGTAATGCTCGGATGATCGTTCAGGGATAAAACAGCCTGCCACAGACTTTCTGACCAAGTCCAGTGATCTGAAAATTCTATTAGGGCTGCAGCTATTCTTATCTTTTTAATGTGCACCTCGGAGTTTTCCAAGTAAGGTGAGGTCGAAAGCTCATTGTTGACCCTCAGCAGATCATCACAAATGCCACTTACGTATGCATCGCTATTTTTAATGACGACTGATAAGGCGAAATCTCGAGCTCTAGCTTTAATATTTACAATGTCCAAAACATCGTATACGTAGGCGGCTTCAATGCTGGGGTATATAATACATAGTAAACATATAATATAACACAAAAATAGGGTAAAACTTACCGTTCATCTCCAGTTGTGCGTTCCCCTTCTATTATGAGATTCAGAGCAATCGATTTCGACAGTTCTACGTCCAGGTAACTATAATCATAACCCTGAACTTTAAGTGCTATATCAACAATGCACTTGGTGTACTCCTCCTTTGTGAGATATTGCGCAGCGTACTCTATAATATTCAACCTAAAAAGCAAATATGTAGACAACGAAATAAAGTTATAGAAGTGAAATACTTACGTATCGGCACATCTGGAAGAGGAAATGATAGTTTGCAGTATGCTGACATCTTCTAATCTTTCCTTGTGGCCTCCTAGAAAGAATATTAAACTGCTAGCAGTGTCGAAAGTTCCCTGCGCCAGCAACTCTAAGGGGTTCAAGTTCAACTCTTTCAAATGGCTCCATGAGTTTATGCGATTTCTGAGAAAGAGATCCACACATTGGGCCTTCAAGAAGGCAGTTTCATCGCTGTTCTTGCACTCCAGTTTATCTATTAGATACGATTGCATCTCCTTGAGGTTCGCACTTTCAAGAAGCCAAACTGTGTCCACATCGTAAATTTGTCGATAGAAGTCTAATATAATTTCTTCTCGCTCTATTTGAAGGTCAAGGCGCCACCAACCATGATACGCTTTTGGGACATTTCGCAGTTTTTTAAAGTAGGCATTTCGAAGGTCATGTTGAGCCACTAAATCATCACCTTCAAAAGAACTTATGAAAATTTCATGGCTTCTTTTGTTGAAAACTTTAAAATTAAGCTCCATTTCTTTGCAAACCTTAATTTTATGTATTAATCTGTACTGCTCATAGCATTGGTCGTTTTCAGCAAATAAAGCTTCAATGCAGCACATGTATTCTCCTAAGGAAAGGCTGTCCAAAGTGGCCTAAAAAAGTAGAAGAAAGTATACTTTACAATGCGAAACCTTTCAGAAAAATGAGTATACTCACGTGGAACACTTGGCACGCTTCTAAATTAGCATTATTGCGAAGATTATAGTCTTTAAGACCGCGAATTGTCAGGCACAATTTTTCAAAGAGATGCTTTCCCATAATGGGAATGGCAATGGATACTTCTTTCAAGCACTTTAACCAGTAAAGTAATGGGACGCTTTCCCACGGAATAACAGCGAGTGCCTCCACAAAAGGTTGAAGATTCTCAGCGGACACAAGGTCCTTGAGCTGTTGCTCCTTGAGGCGCTTGGGATCTTCGGGATCGAACAACTGGGTTCTGTTGGTGGCCCGCAGAAAATCAGGCAGCAGGCTGAGGCGACAAACCTGGGTCTGGTGTTTTAATAGGGTGCCGAGGATCGCCTGCCGCAACAGGATGCCTTCCTCTTGCAGGAGGCGGACGCACAGGATGCGCAGCCAAGACAGCCAACGCTCGCCGGGATCGCAGGAATTTCCAACCATCAGGCGGCGTCGTTTGGCGATGTTCCCCTCATTGGGAGTATGTAACCCAGAAAAGATGTTTGCCACTTGGGAGCTGTAGAATAGTTCCCCAGAGCCTGAGCTTTGGAATAAACTGTGGAGGCTCCCTAGCACGTGCTTGAGATGCTCTTCGTTTTCCTTCATTGTTTCCACCAGGTCGCAGATCAACTCATCCACTGATGACTGGTCACTTTCAGATGCGGATTGCTTTTCCATTGGACTTTATTGTAATGGTTTGGATAAGGAAATCTTTTAAGGAATAAAAGCTACGCGTTTGCTTTAGCTAATAGCTATAGAACGAAAAGAGTTGCCATCCTGATTTTTACGGTGCTAGGACCTAGAGATGGCACACGCTCGATAGTGAGTGGGTCACACACATAATCGATTTCGATTGTTCACACTAGGGTGGAGTTATGGAGTTGTTGGCTTATAGCCCCTTCCCACCAAGATCCACGGATTTAAAAAACGGCTCCTAAGATTTTGCTTCAGTTTTATTTAAATTTTAGAACAAAAGAATATTTATTAACTTTCATAGTTTAAATGACACAGCAAGTATTTAAGAGAAAGGGAAATAATAATATAGAATTTGAGAAATTACTCCTTAGACATATTCTGTTTATAGAACTCCCAAATGAAGAGAGATCCAGTATCTTGAGCATTTGAGCAAAATGTTGGAACTTTCACCGAATAGTCGAGCAGTTCAATCAAGTTAGCTGGTAATCCACATTTCCAGTGTCTGAAAAACAATGTTTTAAATATGTTTTCGTTAAATTTGTAACATTTAAATTACTTTAGCAATAAAATGCATCTTTTAGGAAACACAAATTCAACGATTTCTGTGCCAATGGATGAGTTCCCAGCACCAACGATTTTGAAACCTTTAGCCTTTTTTGCTAATAGAAATTCGGCCAGTCTTTCTGGTCTTACTTCAAGGATATTTAAAGCCTGGTCAGCATTCGAGCTGAAATAAGAGTTATATTGAAGTTTAACGGTATGTGTGTAAATGCATAAGGAATTCATACCACAACTTATTAAAGTCGCTATTAGAAACATGCGATCTCAGGCCCAGGATCAGGCATTTAACTCCAAGACTTTCACAGGTGTGAGCCAAAGCACCCAATTCTGATATTTTGTCGATCAGAGAAGCTACTACAATAAGCTCTCGATCTTCAGTTTTTGAGGTGTCTTCACATCTCCCGTCTATTTCAGCTAGTTCTTTCTCCTTGGCTAGGTTATTTTTCAAGGCTACCTTGGCTTTAAAAGCCTCACGAGCACTAAATATCCCATAGTCCTTATTATAGAATTCGTAAACGTGGCGCTCATTAAATGGTGCATCTATAACATAAAGCATGCTATTAGGAGGAATGTTATTCGCGAGGAAGAATCGAGGCTCGTTTTGAAGCTCATATAGTGTATCCTCAAGCTTGTCTTTATATAGACGATTGCGGAAAAGAAGATTACATCTACAAATAAAGATTTTTATAATGAATGTATTTTTGTATTTAATATTATGATTATGATTTATTTATTACCCTGTTGTATGGAACTTCATTGCCCAGCGATGGAGGATTAGCTTTAGAAGACTATTGGTATGACATTTTCTTGAATCTAAGAGCGGTACAACAAATTTACACATCTCATTCAATTGATCTTCCTTGAGTTCAGTCCAGTGAATAGAGCTGTAAATGTGAGCTATGGATAGAATAGATTCCTGTTGACTGGTTTCTAGTGTTGGTAACAGCTTTAGTTGGTCTATTAAGATTTCTATGTTCGGCAGCATTTTGGCCACCAGGCACTCGTACATGTAGGTTATACCGAGGTGATCGTTTGGAAATAATACAGCCTGCCACAAATTATCTGACCAAGTCCAATGTCTGCAAAATGCATTCAAAGCTGCAGCTATTCGTATTTTTTTGATGTGAACCTCGGAGTTTTCCAAGTAACTGGTGTACTCAATCGAAAGCTCATTGTTGGTCCTGAGCAGATCGTCACAAATGGCACTTGCGTTTGTCTTACTACCTTTCATGACACTTTTTATGGCTAGATTTCGACCTCTGGCTTTCGAATTAAACATGCGCCAGCGCTTGAACAGGTAAGCGGCCTCAATGCTGGGGGAAAACATATATATTAGCATTTTATATCATATTTCCTTAAAGGAAATCAAAAAGCTATTTTCAATTTACCGTTCATCTCCATTTGTGGTTTCCCCTTCTAGAATAAGTTTTAGAGCAAACGACTTCGAAAGATTCACATGATACCATAAACTTAATTCACTATAGTGATGATTTAAGATATCCTGAATGCATTTTTCAACCTCCTCCTGGGTCAGATTTGCATATGCGTAATCTAAAATCCGAAACCTTAATAATAGTATAACATCAAATATTGGCATAAACTTATAAGCGAGTTACTTACGCATAATCAGAACATGAAGTAGAAATTAGAGTCGACAGTAAGTTCACGTCTTCTAATCTTTCCTTATGGTCAGATAATGAGGATATCAGAAAATTAGCAACTTCAAATGAACCTTGGGTCAGCAAATCTACGGGGTTTAAGTTCAATTCCTTTAACGTGCTCCACGATTTTATGCGATGTATAACAAACTGATCCACACATTGGGCCTTCAAGAAGGCAATTTCATCACTGTTCTTGCACTCTAGTTTATATATTAAATACGATTGCATATCCTTGAGGCTCGCACTTTTTAGAAGCCAACTTGTGTCAACATCGTATATTTGTCGATAGAAGTTTAATGTTAGTTCGTCGTCCTCTATTTGAAGATCAAGGCGCCACCAACCATGCTTAGCTTTTGGAACCTTTAGAAGTTTTTGGAAGAAAGCCTGACGAAGTTCAGGTTGACCTCTACTCTTCTCACCTCTACACGAACCTATGAAAATTTCATAGCTCCGTTTGTTGAAAAGGCTCATGTGAAAAGGCTTAATGTTTTGACAATCCTCAATTTTACTCGTCAATCGGTCTTGCTCGAAACACTGATCCTTTTCATTAAATAACACGTCCATGCAACTTATGAAATCCTCCAAAGAAAAGCTGTCAAGTGTGGCCTGCAAAAGTTAAAAAAAAACTATACTTTAATATACGAAACCTTTCAGAAAAATGAGTAAGCTCACGTGAAAAACTTGGCACACATCAAGATTAGCTGTATTCCGAAGATTGTAGTCTTTAAGTGCTCGAATTACGTAGCAAAACTTTTCAAAAAGGCGCTTTGAAATAAGGGGAAGTGGAAATGATACTTCTGCCAAGCACTTCAGCCAATAAAGTAATGGGATGCTTTCCCACGGAATAACCGCGAGTGCCTCCACAGAACGTTCGACATTTTCAGCGGATACAAAGTCCTTGAGCTGTTGCTCCTTCAGGCACTGGGGATCTTCGGTATCGAACAACTGGGTTCTGTTAGTACCCCGCAGGAAATCAGGCAGCAAGCTGAGGCGACAAACATGGGACTGATTTTTAAGTAAGTAGCTGAGGATGGCTTGCCGCACCAAGATGCCGTCCTCTTGCAGGAGGCGGACGCACAGGATGCGCAGCCATGACATCCAACGATCGCCGAGATCGCAGGACTTCGGAAACAGGATGGTCAGCTGGGACTCCAGATCACTTGCCACCAACTGATTGTCCTCCAAGTCTTCCACCAAGTCCACCAAAAGGGACCACAGCCGAGAGCTGCAAGGGAAGGAATCCAGTAGGACCTGCTCATCTACGATTTGGCAGGATTTCTGCATTTGACGCATCATAAAGCAGGCGGACCTGCGCTCCCGACGATCCTCCGACTTCAGGAGCCTCTGGCTGGCGTCGAAAAGTACCAGGTAACTCTGGGTCCTCGACACGATTGGCCCAGTCGAGGGAATGGGCATGGCCAGGAGCTGTTGTAGCAGGACCTTTCCATCCATAAGGCGGCGTCGTTTCGCGTTGTTCTCCTCGTTGGGCGAGAGCACTCCAGACAAAAGGTTGATTGCCACCTGGGAGCTGACGAAACGTTCCCCACAGCCTGGGCCTTGCAACAGACTGTACAGGCTACTTAGCACGTGCTTCAGATGATCTTCGTTTTCCCTGATTGTTCCAACAAGGTTGCTGAGCAGCTCATCTAGCTGGGCACTTCCGACCTGGGACTCGGACTTGGATGGGTTTTCCATTGGACAGGTTCTTATTATATTGTGTTAACAAATCTTTCAAGAAATGAAAGCCACGCGTTTCTACAAAAAATCTTCACAACTATATAGTGCTGGCACACGCTCGATTGTTAGTCGGCCATAAAAATAATCGTTATCCGCATTCCGATTGAAAGCTACAAGAAAGGAACCAGTGGAATAGAACAAGAAATTTTAAACTTGGGATCCATCATTAATCAAAAACAAAATACAATCTAATTGTAATCATCAGGATCATCATTTTTATTTGTAATAATTAATAGTAGAGTTATAGAAAAAATAAAAAATTAAACAACTGTGAATAATACTCACAGAATGAGAACTTATTTATAAAATGTGGGTTCACTTATGTATGTAAATATAAATACCTGCCATGCACAGTTATGTTGTTCGGTGTACAGTCAAGATTAATATGTATGCATGTCTAGTCTAATATTTATTTAAATTTTTTATTTAAAAACACTATTAAAAGAAATATCAATTTAAGCTTCCTGACAATGTCGGGTGACTTATAAATTCGCCTAAGAACCCCCGAATAAATCCTAAAATTTTTTTAAAAAACATTTCGGCTCTGAAAACAAGGTCCGAATTTAATCATAAAATGTTGACTTTTGCAGGAGGACGGGAAGCGTACAAAACTTGTTGGCACTTTGCGGTCGCGCAATTCTTTAAGTTTAGTACAAGCAACTAAACTAGAAAGAAGTGCACAATAACTGTAAAATAGGAAACACAAGTGGGTTCCGTAGTTGCAGCCGGCATTTGCAAAATCCTTTTTATGGGCAATTTATTCCTTTATTTGTTAGTGGATTTAAGGCCGTAACAGTGTCCACTCCCGCACATCCCAACTTCCCAACTTCCCAACTTCCCGACTTCCCCACATCCGCACCCGTTTTGCTCCGATTTTCCCTCGATTTTCCACTCCCCTCGGGCAGACGAAAGCGCCCATTGGTAGTCGTATTTCGAGTTTAAAGGTAAATGGGAGATTTATCGCCGGCGATTTCCGGTGTACATATATGTACGAGTGTGCGACTGTGTGTGTGTTTGTGGAGTGGGCGGTGGGTGGGTGGTTTAACATCTTGGCTGCGGGCCCTGTTTATATCGGGGTTTTAGTGGGCCCTCGAGAGGTTCGGTTTTTGGGGCCGAGGGCTTTACAACATTTGCGAAAAGTTGAAGCCATTGGGCGCCAATTGCATGATTCATTTTCGCTTATTGGCCATTAATTCTCAATTTGGCCCGGATTGAGGCCAAAATAAATATCGTATACATAGGCATTTACATTTTTATCGAATGCATTAGAGATCCGCACAGGCTGTAATTACCCAAATGGCCGTTATAACAAGGCGAATGATTAATTACTGACTAATACCTGAAACCCGATCCGTGGTCAGGCATCGATTGGAATCGGGCTGCTGGTCGTACTCGTATCTCCACCCCAACCATCCATCCATCCATAATAACTAGACAGGCGACGATGCAGGTCTTTAGCCATGGCCAATGTCTTAGGTGCCAGCTGCGGCAACTTGAGCAGCCTGTTCCGTAATTATGACAGGCGGCCAAAGGCCCAGACCCCAGTTCTCAGTTCTCAGATGCACAGATCCCCAGATCCCCAGATCCAGGTCCCGTCTCGATTTTCCCTGCCGCAGGGGGTGTGGCAACAATTAACAAATGGCTTTCGTTGCCATTGCCACTGACCAAAATAGACATGTTTGCAAGGGGTTACAGCCACACGCATACATTGGCGAGACGCACAATGCACTCGAACAAATGCAACTGCAAACGCCAATAAATGGTCTCAAATCGGGGTAATTAAAATGATTTATTT
The DNA here is from genome assembly GCA_037075205.1 of Drosophila prostipennis. Lineage (NCBI taxonomy): Eukaryota > Metazoa > Arthropoda > Insecta > Diptera > Drosophilidae > Drosophila > Drosophila prostipennis. The sequence continues at coordinate 286,133 of JBAMCJ010000851.1, forward strand.
AGTTATATTGCTACGAACAAATCAATAAATTTATGATTTCAAAATTTAGAAATTAAAATGATTAATATTGAATACATTAACATAATGAGTTAACTGAAATAACATATTGTTTTACTGTTAGAAAAATTCAAATGCCTTTCATTACTAAGAAAATTGTAATAGAAAATTTTCCAAAACTAAAATAACACTGTTTGAGAAGCTAAATACTATTGTGAGCTACCATCCGATCGTCAATTTTTATAATCGAACAGAATAATAAGTAATTAATAATCATAGTTCGATTTTTCTAAATCTAAATTAAGTAGCTATAAAAAAATTTGTTTATTTATATATGTCGGAAAAGTAAAAATGCTGTTTTATTCTGTTTAGCAATACCTATAGAAATGTAGAAGAAATATTTTAAATCGGACCATTCGTTAAAGAGTTATGCCCGATCAATGTTTTATATCTCCATCTGCCTCGCACTCCCTTTAGCCGAGTGACGGGTATTAGATAGTCGGGACACCAACCCGACTATAGTGTTCTCTCTTGTTTATGGCTTGTGAGAGTGCAATTACCGTAATGAGAGCATGGTATAGTGGTGGAAGGGTTCGGAGTGGGATCACATGAAGCCAACTGCTGGGACGCGCAAGCTATGGCGAGGGACATAGCGATTAATTAAGAATACACATAAAATATTCATGTCTGATGTAAAGTGGATTCGCAGACTGTTCCCACAATGCGAAAGTTCGGGTACCCGACTATAGCGTTCTCTCTTGTTTTTAATAAGTAGATCGATTTTGTACTCGATTTAAAGTATCTTTGGAATTCCTCAGCCTTGGGTTCCATAAATAACAGAAGAAATATTAAATATAATAATATAAAGATACCTATCACGCAAATATAATTCCTATATAATTTTAACATAACGTTATACATTTAGAAAAATCATTATAATAGCATTTAATAAGAAGGCTAATACCACCGTGAGTTATTACTGGATCGTTATTTGGAATAATCGAATAGAATAATGAGTAATTCGATTTTAATAACGAAAGAGCCAGTGATTACAAATCACTATGTTATAATCTATATTAATAGAATTATCCCTAAGTTCTTTCAATAAATTATAAATTAGTTTTATATGAATAGATAGATTTAGTTCTCGATTTAAAGTGCAATATCTTTGGAATTCGCCAGACTTGGCTTCCGTAAATTACAGAAACCGTCTATAAACTCGGATTTGGGCCTTCTTATTTCTCCCTGTACCATTTGTGTGGCAGTTGTATTGTCTTAACGATAATGGCAAGTCGTGGGTATGTAATACGAGGTGGGCAAATATTTGTGTCTGTTTGAGTGAGTGTGTGGCTTTGTGCAGAGTGGTGCGGTGGTGCAAGGGGGAGGGGGCTACAAAAGCAAAACCAAAAGCAAAGGTAAACTATTATATTTATATGGACGTCTGCGGATGCTGCTGCTACGGCCCAACTGTCTGCGCACTTATCTGCAGCTGAGTGGAAAATAAATTCCTTTTAATTAAAACCGCAGCACAGCTCGTGATTTAAATGGCTCACGGCTCAGCCGGAATCGGTGGCAAAAAAGAGGAGAGACCGAATCAGAAGCGCTGTGCAAATTTATTGGCTTCCATCCATAAATCAGCGAAACAGTTCGACTGCCCGGCCGGCCAAGAGGTGAATTCATTTTAATTAAATAGAAAAATGTTTTGTTGTTTACTTGGCTCATCCTCATCCTCATCCAGATTCTGATTCTGATCCTGGTGGAAGGAGGCGCGCCAGCGAACTCACAAACTCAGAAACTCACAAACCCTTGCCCCAAATCGAAGGGAGCGAAATTCATGGCTGGGAATTGCGAGCTCCAAGTTTTCAGTAATTGGCTACTTAAGGTCCTTCGATTGGGGACAAGGACACGAGGACGAGCAGCCAGTCTGGGGACGAGTGCAATAAAAAACATCCTCGTGTTGTAAAATTTTATGTGTGATTGTGTGTCGCTTTACGATATCCTCTCCTCCTGGCAGCCAGCCGACCATCTCCATCTCCTGCCCCTCTCAAGTTCCGCCCATGGCCAGGACTCGTTGCTGTCCGGAGACAGATACGCCGGAGTGGGAGTGGGCCAGAATGAGGCGTGGCCGGCAGGAGGCGGATTGTGGGTGGCCGACATTTGTTGTCTCAGCGAATTTCTGCCAGCCAAACGATGCGATTGCCGTTACCTGCTCACCTACGCCCTGGGGGAATATTTCACGGCTATTTGGCAAGTCAACAGCTTGTTTTATTTCGGCATGTAATTTTCGATGAGTATTTTTATGACAGAAAGGCGACGAAAGCCAAAATCCCGCTTTCGTTTTCACTTACAGGCATAATTAATGGAAACGGCGGTTTTAGAAAGATAACTTTTTCATAATTGAAATTTGTTTGCTTTAATCTGTAATTTTTAATACTTATGAAATATTTTATAAACACAGAGATGGAGTTTTAAATGATATAAATACTTTTTGAAATAAATTGAAAAAACTTAGAAATGAAGTGGAAATTTGTAAATCAGTTAAGAGATGATTTTAGATCTTTATAAATATCTGTTGCTCTATATATTAACCATATAATTTTTAATAAATGTCTGTCTTACAAAACCAGCCAATTTAAGACTTTATAATTTTAATGTAGCTCTTATTCTTATATAAACAAAATAAAGTCTCACATTGAATTTTTTATGACAAAATCAATTTGGCAGTGCCTCTCGCAACATAAAAAAATTTAATTAGGCTTACATTAAGCTTGCGACAATGAAAAATACCCTGCGTTGCAGGGTTATATTTTAAATTACGCTCAATTTATTTTATTTTATATTCAATTTAAAAAGTGTCAACTTTCTTCCTCATTTCGGGTGAATTTTTGTGTGGCCTGTGCGTCGACCTTCTGTCCATATAAAAAGCCCATATGAAACGCATAAAAAAAGTTATTTATGCCCCGCGGTCGGTCGCTTTTGTTGCAGTGCGTCGGGAGCGTCCTCGGTGGAAATCGCTCCCCGATTTTCCGCCATTTTCCCCCTCCCCCACCCCTTTTGCATCTCCCCAGCGGCGGTGACAAAAAGCTAGAGGCCTTTTTCCGCAACTCTTTCGCCTTGGCCGGTGAGGTCGAAAAGTTTCGCAGCATTGCAACAATTAAAAGTGGCACAAGGGTCATTCAAACAATTGCCCATTGTTGTTTTCGAGGCAGAAGTCCAGGGCGGAAGGTTGGGGCATTTAATTTATGCCACTAATTACTTTAAGAGCTTTGTGGCCGCTGCAATCCTGCAGATTGCGTTGCCTTGTATAAGATTTTCCAAGCCATTATGTACGCCGAAAGGTTCCAGGCAACCCCCAAAAAGGTAACCCCCAAAAACGGGAGGGCTTCCCGGTATTCTGGCATTGGGGCACTCCAAAGCCAAAGCCAAATAATATGCAAATTAGAATTATATTCAAACAGTTTTTTCTATGCCACTAGGTAAACGAAACTAAGCCAAAACTTTTACAACATCTTTCGTTTTGCTTCACTGTCTGCGGCTTTGCTGCCTCAAATGACTTTTGCCAACTTAACCAAAAAAGGAGGCAAACTTCCAAAGGTTTTTCAGGCTATTTACACTCAAGAGTTGCTGGCCATCTGGTCCGGAGAGTATCTCGTACTTTTTGGCCCAACAAAAAGCCATCTGAGAGCCCTCGGCGGCAATAAAGCTGCAAAACTATAACCAAAGCGGCAACTTTAAATTGTAGTTTATTTTATTGACGTGTTCTTATAGCCCTGACAGAGACCTTGACATGTGATTTCCCTTAATTACAGTGGGATGGCCCCAGGGAAGCACTTGGAGTCAATTGCACTTGAAAGAATAATTCAATTTTTAAGAAAGAAAATAATTTAGGAATAAAATTAGAAATGTATCAGCAAAGTATTTAAGAATTATAGGTTCTTTTATGATTTAATTTATTTCTAAAAAGTTTATAAATATAGGATTATTTCTTTCAACATATGTATGAAAATAATTTAAAATAATAAAAATAAATAGAAATAATAAAAATACTACAAAAGTATAAAAAGAAATAATAGTAAATAAAAAGTAGAAAATTCAGTATTTTATATTTTTTTTTGTGGTTTTTAGCATTAAACTAATAACAATTAATAATAAATAAATAATACATCTAAAATCTAAAAAGTTGTGCATATTATAAATTTTTTCTAGCATTTAAAAAGTAATATAAATCTAAAATCTAAAAAATGCTATATTTTAAATATTTATTTATTATTAAATTAATTTAATTAATTTCTTCTTAAAAGGTTCATAAATATAGGATTATTTTTGTCAACATCTGTATGAAAATAATTTAAAATGATAAAAACAAATAAAAATAATAATAAAAATATTGCATTAAAAGTATAAAAAGAAATAATAGTAAACAAAAAGTCAAAAAAACGTTGCATTTTTTATTATTTTTTGTTGTTTTTAGCATTAAACGAATAAAATTTAATAATAAATAAATAATACATCTAAAATCTAAAGAGTTGTGTATACTTATTGTATATTTTTTGATGGTTTAAAACAGCGTTCGGCAGCGTCCTATTAAGTGAGCATAGGGAACTGTTCTGCCAATGCTCTGCCAGCTCACGTACACTGTTGAACAGCGCTTTACTCACACACATCAAAGAGCTGCCCGTGCAAATTACTCAGCCTAATATAAAACAAGAGAGAACGCTATAGTCGGGTTGTTGTCCCGACTATCTAATACCCGTCACTCGGCTAAAGGGAGTGCGAGGGAGATGGACATATAAACTTTGATCTGGTATAACTTTTTAACGAATGGTCCGATTTAAAAAATTTCTTTTACATTTCGATAGGTATAACTAAACACAACAGAATTGCATTTATACTTATCCAAAATCTTTAAAAATGTGGGCGCCAGACACATTTTAGTATAGTTTGTGGGTGATTATGGGTGATTGTGGGCGTTAGAGGGGGCGTGGCGCTCGGCTGAAATAAATTTGCGCTGCGTAGGAAGCCCAAGAATATGTGTTGGTAATCCCAACTTTCTAGCTTTTGTAGTTTCCGAGATCACAGCGTTCATACAGACAGACAGACGGACAGACGGAGAGACGGACAGACGGACAGACGGACAGACGGACATGGCTAGATCGACTCGGCTAGTGATCCTGATCAAGAATATATATACTTTATGGGGTCGGAAACGCTTCCTTCTAGCTGTTACATACTTTTGCACGAATACAATATACCCTTTTACTCTACGAGTAACGGGTATAAAAAATGTCATTGTATTTTGTGCCGACCGCTGGTTTAAAAGGTAAATATAAATCTAAAATCAAAAAACTGCTATATTTTATATTCTTTTTTGAACCTTCTTTTTTTGTTCAGTGTAGCTGCCCCCTGGCCACATAAATCTCACCTCCGGCACACACACACGCACAGGCACAGCCACATCCTTGGAAGGCGGCAAGGATGAAGCTCATCATCGATGTGCAATATTCTGCTTATCATGCGCTTTTTGCCCGACAACAACACACAAACAGAATTACATGGATCTAACGAGTGGCACTCGAGGAAAAAGTGGGACCATTGAGCATCACAATTTGCTGATTGCTCGAGTTTTGCGATGGGAAATGAAAACCGAAACCGAAACTCATTTAAATCAATATTTTGTTGGGCACGTATGCAGGCGAAAGATGATGTGTGGATCGGATGGGATCGGTGGGGGGATACTGAGGGGATAGGGAGGGGAATCCCCGGACTCAGCACTATTCTCGGACTTTGGCATAGGCGTTGTGTCCTTGTGTCTTTGTGTCCGTTCTGGCCACATGACCACCGCAAAACCCCAGCCAGATGACGCCTGCATGCAAATGTCCCTGAAAACCGAAACACACACGCAATTATATTTGCCTTAGGTCGGCATTAGTTCGTTGTCCGGAATTGGGAATCCCGGATACGGATATGGACTCGCTGCCTGCTGGCCTGCTGCTAAGAGTCATTTCCGTTTCCTTTCCGGGCGACAGGCGACTGTTTTTCATATGCTTGATGCCCGATGCCCGATGGCCGATGCTTCATGTGTGCGGTTTGCGGTGATTGTTGCGACATCTATTTGATCGAAATGGGATTGTCGAGAGTGGGCTGGATTGAAGATTGCCCGACAGCGCAGAGAAAGATTGAAGATACTCACTCGTTACACCAATCCACCCACATTTTCACATTCACATTTCGCCTCTGATAGTCAGTCAATTATTTGGCCCAAATATTTGCCACTGACTTGACATATTTCTCCACTTTACGTAGAGTGCCGAGTGATAAGCACTCGACAGCCTCATCTCTTGGCTTTCGGTGATAGTGTTTCAGCCAATGTAAATAGTCACGAGTATAAAACTTCATAAATTGGGCAAAGGGAACGACGGGTGGCTGATGGCAAAGTGTTTGGATTGCGATGGAAGCTCCTGATTTCAAGGGATGATTGCATCTTTAAATGCGAAAACCCTCGTTTCTTGGGCGAAATTGAATGGTCAAGGGTTATTTCCTCAAAGGGTCTTCAATTGGGTCTATTGTTCATTATTTCCATTACGAGGTTTTGTCCGAAAATTCATCGCAATCGTCTTTGCTTTCTAAAAATCAAATAAAATTTAAAGGGACTTGGAAAAAAATTTACTTAGAATCTAAGAAGTACATAGACTATTTTAGGTTAATATTATATTGAAAAAAAATATGAAATAAGTTGAAAAAAAATAAAATTAAATATCAGAATTTATTGGTTTTCAAAGCTTTCTATATTGGAATCTATAAAGATACGTTTTTCTGGTGTCGTGAAGAACATATAATTTTCCCTAAGACCGTGTAAGCTATAGCTTCATTGTCAAACCTCCCAATAATAGAACTATGAAAATCATTCTTCATTTCGACTGCGGCTTTCAATTCATGGATTTAAATGCCTGCTCCATCGCCATCGTTCGTTTCCATCAAAGAATACTGTCCTCCTTTGTGGCGCTTTCATTACATCCTCCGCAGGACTTCTCCAGGACTCCCCCGGGTGAATGTCCCGCCCAAGGAGAACATCCTGGCTGCGTTTTTTCCATTCCCTTTTGAGGGACGAAGACGACTAATATCTTGTGCATTCAACTCGGTTACTACGCACTTATCTCATCTCCGTTACTGTGCATAGAATTTTGACAGACAATTAGCAGTGGAGCGATGGCAACGTTTCTTCTTTGACTCCCGGTTCCATACTCCCAATCCCTACCAAAAACATCTCGCTTTGCGGGTCTGCTGCACAGTTTTATGGGTGTTCTTCTTTTTATTGTCCTACGCATTTTCTATGACATTTTTGACGCTTACGATTTGAACATTGTCTTAATTGCTGCTTTATGATGTGTGCTCTCAAATGACACGCAGCATTTGCCAACGCTTTCCGTGATTATGATTTAGTTCAGCAAACTGGGGGACACTTGACTCTCGACTTCGGGGAGGAGTTCGGGGTTGCAGAGGCGCCATAAAGATTAAACACGAGTGTAGTAACAAAGATTGTTGCTTTTGCACCCGTCAGTCCGCCGTAAAACAGTAAAACCGTCTCTCACCCAGTTGAGTTCACATATCAAGAGTGTGAAGTTCTTTAAATATTTGCTGGGTGGCATAAAATATTTACAATGTGTAGCTTGTGTGGCAATTGTCAGTCGAAACGGTTGTAAACGGGATATAACTTTGTTATTGATTCACCAATTGTCTGGGAATAAATTTCGAAAATGTGTTTGTCACTTCGGGGGAGAGTCTATGAAAGAGAAAATTGTTCATTTATTTGAGTAGTCTAAAATAAGGGGAAGTATTAAATATTTATACATTTTCGTGGCCAAATATATTTTGGGCATACAAATCATTCCCTCATTTAAGATCCGCCAAAATCATATTTTCCCTGATTTAATCACATTTGATTCAATTTGTTAGCCAGCGAAGGCCAGAAGATTGATTGGCCTCCTCGAATGCAAAAATTCAATCTGCAAATCCTGGCGTCGCTCTCAAAGGACACACGCACACACAAAGTATTTCCATATTTACGCAAATGAACGACTTGGACAGGGTCAGGGGATTGGGAATGGGGATGGGAGTGGGGGATCCGGGTTCCAGTCAATTACCCGCAGCGCATGCATCTAAATCAAAGGCCACAAAGGCAATCGCAATCTCCCGGGCTTAGCAGTCCGGAATCCGGAATCCAGAATCCACAATCCGGAGCCATTCCTCACCTGCTGCTGCTGCTGCTGCTGCTCCTATCTGTGGCAAATTTATAGAAACCATTTATATTTACGTACCCAAAGCGGCGATATGTATTTGTGTGCTCGCCCGAAAGAGTCGTATATTTAAAATTTGCATTTCAACATAAAATTATTTTCGGAAGATTTTAATGACAAATTATGGCCGCGTAAATTATGGTTGTATCGTCGTCGTCCTCCTCCTCCTGCTGCACCTTTTCCTCCTACGAATATTTGTATTTATATTTATATCGTAAAGGTGCTCATACAGATACATCCACCCGCCCACGTCGCCAAAATGGCAATAAAAATATTTCGCTACAGATCTTATTCAGCTTTATTTCGCCATTTTTATTTGTTTTCGTGTCGGAGTTATGTGTGTGAGCGTCCGTATTTAGGGGGCTTCGATGGGGATGGGGATGGGGGTTCCCCTTCCTTCCTGGCTTTGTTATATTTGTTTTCTTGCTCGACTTTTTTATACATTTTGCAGAGTTGCCGGGGAAAGACCTCTTTTATACGAGTGTATACGAGTACGGGGCTCTGTATCTTTACGCTTGCCTGGCACTTATCCCGGGGTCCTGCTGGTCCTGGTCCTGTTCCTGCCTTCGCAGGATGCCTTCGCTTCCACAGCGAGGATGCGAGAATGCGAGGAAGCCAGGAAGGCCGTGCTCACCTTGCGATTTGTTTTTAAAAGCCGCTCAGCTGTGGCTCAAACAACTTTCTGTTGGCTGCCTTTGTTAAAACAATAAAATTATTATTATTGCTCCACATGTTGGAATTCGAGGACTTAAAATGTTGTTTCGCTCCTGTCTTTTCGGGTTCTTCCGGTTATCATCCCCAGCGCCCCCAAAAGTCTATCTCCGTCTGGTTCTTATGCTCTTATAATCATCGTCCATCATTCCTTTGGACCCGCGTCTTGGGAATTTGTCATGCAATTTAATTTTTTTCCCTTGTTTTTTTCCCCCCGTTTTGTTGTCCCGCTTTTTGCGCCATTTCGGCAACAATTTTATGTCATTTGTTGATTGTGTAAATTTCGCGTTTAGCCGGTGAGCCATTCCTTCGGCACAATCGCGCTCCAATCCCTTCGCCTTCGTCCTTCGTCCTCGTCCTCGGATTCGGATTCGAAAGGTGCTAAAGGATTTTATGTTCGGCCTAACCGTGGCTTATTTGCGTTTTTAGTAGCCCGGCCAGCTACTTATGGTCGCGATGTCCTCTCCCGACTCTTGGCTACATAAAAAATGATTTACTATATGGCGGGTCTCCCTTTATGACAAGTCGTAAATTGCATTTTATGTCGCATGGTGGCGGGCTTTTTGTCTTGTCCTCATCCTCATCCTCATCCTCGTCCACATCCACGTCCTCCCTTTTGGCGCACTCGCACTTTTATTCGTTTGTATATTTGTTAATTAAGATTGAGAACGATGTGCGGCAACTGCACACAGAAATGGCCAATTATGCAGCGTGTTTGCATCTGCATTTGCATTTGCATTTGCAATTTCAGCATTTGCAACTAGCCAAGTCGGACTAATCCGCGACCTTTCTTAGCCTCGTGTTGGGCGAAGCTGGCTGGCAGCTTGCTTATTTTAATTAGACTCTGTCCCAGGATCTCAGCGGGGCACAAAAGGTGGTAGGTGGTGGGTGGGAGGAGGCAGCAGGGGCGAACACCCAAAATATTTTAATGGGGGGTGGACTCCATTCGGATGCCTGGCTAATTGTAAAGATATTGTGGTCTAACTCTGGTATTCAGAATTTCACAGCTGGCAAAATGAAAAGCAGGATTCCAAAACACAATGAAGACCTTTTAAGATTTGGCCACAAAAATTCAGAAAAATTCTGTAATAAGTTTTAAGGCTATTAAATATTTAATTACATCGTTTTTTGAAATTTTTGTGAACAAATGTGAAACTTGAAGTACGCTCTTTGATCTATAATATTTTAAATAAAATTGAATGAAATATTTATTCATTTTTTATAATAAAATAAATATTTTAGTAAAAAAATAAAATAAAATTAATAAAATATTTATTCATGTTTTACAAAAAAATAATTTTTAATTTTCAGGTTATAAATCAGATTTTTTGATATTGAGAAAGTTTATAAATTGTCTGAAAACATTTAATACTTAATTTTTTCTCATTTTCAATTGTGTTTTATTTTTTTCGAATTTTTAAAATTGCCTAATCGAACCCCCCGAAGACTTGCCACTGGCTAAGTGCAAATGTGCTGCCTTCCGCTGCGGAAATAGCATCTTCTTGAGGAGTCCTTCAGCACCACCTGCCACGCCCCCTTGCCACGCCCACTGGCAACATGTACTTAGATGCAGGTATTTGCCTTCGCATCTGTATCCATATCTGTACACGTTTCTGTGTTTCTGTTTTTTAGCTGCATCTGAATCTGCAACTGGGCTTCCTCGAGGATGCGGTGGCATGTGTGGTTTTGGGTTTGTGGATTGCCGTCGCCTGCTTATGGAAAATGCCAGCGAAAGAAGCCTTTCCGCCAAGAGATTACGAAACGTGTCACAAGTGCAGTCTGCACCTTTTTGAAGTTATGTTTAGAATGGCAGCGGACTCTGTGCGCCGCCTAATGAGTGGAATTAGAATTCTACATATGGCAAAAAAGTCACGTTTTGTGGAATTAATGATTTGGGGCGACGGCGTCATCCTCATTGCCTCTGACAGATACTTGACGTGTGGATTCGTCGGAAGCCTGCTCGCAATTGGCCAAGAATGCCACAACTGGCAAAAATTCTATAAAACTTATACCGCAAATTACGTGAATAAAATCTATAAGAAGGATGCGTTTGTATGAGAATTTATAGTGTGCTTTTAAAGTATAAATGTTTAAAAATATACATAACAATTTATATAATTTCTCCTTTTAGTGTACAGATATTTAAATATGTTTACAAATTATATACCTTTACCTTTTTTCAAATTTTTAATTCTTCTTTACAATACATTTTAATACAAAGAAAAGCTAAGTAGATCTAAGTTCAAATTTCAAAATAAAATAATATAATTAAATTTCAACTTTCAAGTTATTCTCCAAGTGTACAAAGAATGGCATCACATTCCTTAGCAGGTGCAACCGAAGGCCCACGATTAATTCTTGGCATTGCATCATCGGTGGGGGCCTGTGATTTTTCCTTTTATGGCGACCTATTCAGGTCAGCAATTTATGACTAAAAGAAAATTCAATGGCTTCATAAGCACTCTCTATTGTGGTGCGAAATTTATTGAATGAACGTGTCCGCCATAAAGGAGCGTTGAAATCAAAAACCAAATCAGATCATATTAAGCCCTAATTTGGCTTTCAAAGAGATCAAGCTTAACCGGAAACACGACGAATGTCAAAACTTGTCCCATACATAACAATGAGCTCCATAAATTTATAATCTGCCTACTCTGCTCCGTTTCATAGCCCTTTAATGATGAAGTGCGATCATAAATTTTAATTCGAAAAGCAAAGCTCGAAACCTGATTGAATGTAAGCTCAATTAAGATATTTGATTTGATTTGGTTATTAATGTCGGCGGCTTTTGGGTAACATTTAAATGTCCAACAGAATTTTATAAAGTTGTGATGAAATGAAATTATTAAGTATTTTTACTTGGAAATTGAATTAAAAACATGAGGTAATAACAATATTTTTATATTCTAATGGAAAAAATTATATAATGTTTGGAAATATTTAAAATACCTATTCAGGCTGAAGGACTTCAGTTTTCAGAGTCATTTTCCTGTTATTTAATTTAGTATTAATTTGGCAAAACAAAAAAAACCTATTCCGCTTAATTAAATTTAATTGACCCAAAAACCAAACAAAATATATGTTTTTCTCTTACTTAATTTAGAGGTTCTCTGTTTGGCCCAGTGAAACTATCCCCTCCTCGAACTCAAAACTAATCTACCTGTGTGCAATCAGAGAAATAAATCCACTTTCGTGTCACATGCCGAAATCAATTTCTAATAAATAGTGTGTTTCTTCTGATTAAAACTATTCCGAATCTATCTAATAGATACACATGCTCGTGAGTGGCTCGCCAGCACGCACACAGCTGCTCCGGATGAAGAAATATGAGTATGCAAATAAGCTTTAAGCGCACAATCGCAATCAAAAACGACAAGAACAATAACTTCGTAGCGGTAAAGTGTTTAGACACGCAATGTCAATAAAGTATCTTATCTGCCGAGCATACGTTCAGCGGGCGAGCCGATGGATACGGATACGATACTCATACTCAAACTCAGGCTCGGAAACTCGCACTCAGTCCCATTTCCATTCCCGTTCCCGTTCCGAATCTGAATCTCATATAAGGCACGACATCGGCGTTATTCGTTATTCTTTTTCCCCTTTTCGGGAGGGCGGTGAAAGGGGAACTCATTCAATAATGCGTGCCTACGAATTCTGATTATATATCGCACGGGTCGAGCGCAGAACAAAAACCAAAACAATGTCAAAGGGTTCGGTTTCTGTGGCGGGCAGTCGGCTTTAACTCCGAGTTTGCGTGATGCACTGTGAGAAAAAAAGTTTAGGTAAAAAAAATAGGGTTTAAAATTGGATTTCAGGATATTTTCTATTTTCTAACGTCATTTTCGTGATTTACTGAACTCTAAAGACCACCTTTTTTCAATATTTTTCAAAGTTTTGAGAGTGGATTTGTTTAATATATTGTAGGACTAGAATTATATAACAGTTCTCAAGTGTAACGAACAGGTCAAATTAGTTTCATATCAGTTTTATCTACACAGTTTCAAGAATTTCTTAAAATAGTCGAAATTTATTGTAAAAAAAGTTTAAATAGGAATTTGCCATTCAATAACCCAAGATAATGTTTTCATCCAACTTGGCAAAATCTGAAGATAAGAATATAAAATTTGTTGAATTTCTGACTTAAATATATGGTTGTTTTCTGGTTCCATCTTATTTTATTTGGGCTTTCGCAGTGTACCCCGTATTTATGTGAATGGAGGAGCGTTTGTGTTTGTGGCAGTGATCTTTGCATGTTTGAAAAACATTTTAGCATGCAGGGCGTGGCAAGTGCGTAGCGGACATACCTACAAACAAACCAGGGGAGATGGGAGACGGATTCACCGGCGGATAGACAGACAGCGGGTCGAAAATTGCAAATTGAAATGTTACAGTTAAGCACGTATTTGGCCATTAAGCCTGGGGCTTCGTTGGAATTCTAGTGTGTGTCTGTGTGTTTTCAGCGATAAATCGATGCGATGTATAGATTTCGGCGGTATTCTCTACGGGGCAAAAGCGGAATCCATTCCCCATAAACGCTAATGAGCCGCAGCACGGCAACAACCCGTGATTCGGGATACGGAATTCGAGTGGCCGAGAGATGCAGATACCCTCAAAGAGAGAGAGCCACTGGCCACAAGGTCAGCTCCATCCGAAGAACTCACTCAATATGCAGTTCCCATCGATTCCATAACTCAATCGAACGTGTGATTTCCATGCTAATTGATGGCATGTTTATGGATTGGTTGTCCTCCCACCAAAGTGGAAATTTGTAAGCCTCCACCATTGATATGCTAATTTTAATGGCCAAATAATCGCATGTATCTGCCTTGTAAGAGCCTAATAAATTGATTAAATTCTTTGGCTTTTATTAGGAAGTTGTCATTAAGTCATCGGTGCGATGCTGCCATTAATTGCTGGCTTCGACAAGCAATTCGTTAGTCGGAAACAACGCGCAAACACGCCGAAACAGAAACAGAAACAGAAACTGGAGACCGAAAAACAAAGCCAACATTTGGCATGCTCGTATGTAAATTAGCCAGAAACACAAAGTCGCAGACACTCCTCCAGCGGATTGGTATAATAAATGTTGGAGCCGAGAGGAAAACACATGTAAGGCATGTGGAAATGGGATTTTAAACGCTTAAGCTGAAGTTGCCCCCGGCTCTCCGTTCTCCGGTTGCCCAGTTTTGCATAGATAGATAGATATCCCCGAAGTATCTCTCAGATGCTGATGAGGCTCATGACGAATGCCCGGCAAATGCAAATGCGAATGGAATTGGAAATGCTCACAGCTCACAGCTAACAGCTCGCAATACACAATGGACTCGAGTTTCCTTGGAATCGCCCCCGGAGTATCGCTTGCAGTTGTTCCTTTCCCATCTATGTATTTATTCCAGCACGCGATCCATTAGCCGCACACAGATGTATCTCTTCGCTGCGGTGCGGTTTGTTTACGTGCCCGCTATTTTTACATTGCATCCCGCATAACTCCGTTCAATTCTAAACATTCCCTGTATTTCTTCTTAATTTGCTCGTTGCTCTTCTTTTTATTGAACAGCCCGGCAGTCAAAGAATATTTATTGATGATATGACCACACCTATTTTATGGTCCAGCTCCCCGTTTTCCAGTCGCTGCCAAAAATAGCCACAAATCCCTGGTGCTAAGTCCAAAATAAAAGCCAAGTCGGTGGGAAGTGGAAAATGTGACTGCGGCTACGGCTGCAGATTGGTATTTGTGCACTTGGAAAAATATCATTTTATTTGGAAAATATTTTTTAAGAAGGAGAAAGTGATGTCAATAATACCAAGTATTATTGATTTACTATAGAAAATGGTTAAAAATTCTGATCTATTTAAACTGATTTTAGTTCAGATTCAAAAAATGTAGCTCATTGGAAATTTTTTATTTTAATTTAAAATATTATTTAAATTAATTTAAATCTGTTAAACTATATTAACTTAAAAAAAGTCAATAAATCCTAAATATTATTGATTTATTATAGAAAATGGTTTAAAATTCTGATAAAATAAATGATTTTAGTTCAGAAAAAAAAGAATTAGCTCTTTGGAATTTTTTTATTTTAATTAAAAATATTATTTAAATTAATTTTAATCTGTTAAATTATATGAAAACAAAAAAACAAGTAAATAAAATAATTTTTCAGTGCTTTTTTTTTTGGATCGAATCCTTGTCAGTCTAATTTTGGTACTTCTTTTCCCCCAGTGTATTGGATGAGGGAGTCTGCGAGTGGGCGGTGGTGGGTGTGCTGCGTTCTGGGGCTGAGTGCACTGCCATCTCACTTGAGAATTCTCACACCTCGTGGCTGTCAGTCCAGGTTTTTCGGGAGTTTAGAGAGTTTCGGGACTTTTTGAGTATTTCTATGTGGGGATGGGGATGCGGCGCGGTGCGGCGCATTCACGTGCCAGGCTTTTGATCTGTTTAGCATTCCGTGGCACATCGGAAAGTCGTAACTATTGACAAGATCTGGAGCACCACCAAACGAACGAACGAACGAAGGAACGCCCAGGTCATTGGAGAGAAATGGCTGGCAGTCGAATGCATTTCATGCAGCACTCGTGTATTTGTTTGCATTAATTTGTATATGTTACTTTAACGATTTAATGCCCAGCACGGCACCGACCCGACGCAGATTCCCTGAAATCGGGTGTGAGAATCGGGGGGCAGGGCGCAGGGCACCCAACGGAGTTCGATCCCCCATTTCTCCGTCCTCCGCTCTCCGCTCCCCATTTTCCATCTCCATTCCCAGGTGACTGCTCTCGGCGGGGAATTTTCCCTGGCTTTTTGGTTTTGGCCGGGCGCAAATTGCTCGGGCGCTTCTTACTACTTCCTTTCCGCATCAAATTGTGTGGATATTGCGCATCAATCACTTGATAAAGAACAACAATGGCGCACTCGCATGATGAATAACATCTGCTCGGCCCGAATCTGAATTAAGGCGCAATGTTTTGCCGCAAATATATATATTGTATGTCCGTATATAGATCCCTCATGTATGTACGGGAAGTTTATGGAAATCCACTTGAAAAGCCGCAGCGACTTATGGACTTGTTTCGTCAAAGAATAAACACATTGATTGATAAGTGAATAATTCAGGCGAGCAAATATTGTTCGATTTAATTAATTTCCAATTGGCCGTCTGGGGGATTATTATTCATCGCGAAGACCATTTCCGACAGACCCCATTTCCCAGGGCTTTAAAAATATTTGGTCTTAGATCTTAACTCGTTGCGAATGTAAGCAAACAAATCAGTTTTCAAGCTAAATAATCCATTTACTACTTGTATTATTTCGAAAAACAGCAATAAAGTCATGTCTGGGAAATTGTTTTATTTTATTTGGAATTTATAGTCTTACACTTTTGAGAATACACTTTGGTTTCCTCTTTTAAAGTATTTGGGTTAAACACACTAATTAGATAAATCGAAGAATAAATACCTTGTAACATGCCCGCTTACAGTTTGCAATAAAAAGCTTTAAGGATTTAAAAATAAATTTAAATGACCTACTACATTTCTAAAAAAATGCAATACTTTAGTCTATAATATTCTCCCTAAAATTAAGGTAACAGTATATTAAATCAGTAACCCTCTACCTCTATATTCAGGACTCAGACTTAACTTTTACTGCCTTCCCAGTACCAATTTTCGCCAATCCCCGGCGAGCTTCTCGAATGTTTGCCAAAACAATTATTCATCTGTTAAGTAGGGAGTATCTGCTGCCGATATGGAACATGGTGTAATCGTGTCTAGCTCTAATTACTTTTACAGCGACAACTTTTATCGCCCATCGTAGCGGATATCTCCGGATTGAGGGGCAATCTTTACGCATAAATAAGCACAAAGTCAGGGGGTATGGACGAGTGCGAGCGGGAATAGGGGAAATTTGTCAATCTATGTTTTTGGTAGTGGACTTTAAAGACCCGATGGTGAATACGATATACGCGGCTGTTAAGCCAACCGAATACCGTATGCCAAGTTTCGATTCCACGCGCTCTCTCTCTTTCGGCTCCATTTTCTCTTTGGCTCTTGGGCCGAATTTCGAAATTCGAACTCAAATCAAAGCAGTCGTCGCGAGGAAAACGCATCGACGAGTGGAACGCCGACGATGGGTATCCAGTAGATACGCGAAGCTATAACGGTACACATGTTGCTGTCGGAAAACGCGAGCGGTCCAAGTGGAAATGTAGCCCAATCCGTTCGCTTCAGGGTTTCCATTTAAAGAGCTCCCTCGCACACCACACACAAACACACTCGCAACGTAACGCACACCAACGCGCACTCGCACCCACACAAGTGTGCTCGGCTCTCGAAGTATCGCATCGGTGTGAGTAGAAGAGGTGTTTGGCATTGTGCTCAGGATACAGGATTTAGTGGCCAAGTGCTTAATAAAACCATCATAAACCCCAAAAACCGAGAACCGAAAGCCCGAAAACCGTCGAAAGTGATAAATGCAAATTATCTCTAATGAAATATAACCAATCGCAAAAGTGTGTGGCCATTGCCGCAAGGAGTTAACGATAATCCAAACAAATGGCCAAGTGGTAATGCAACGCAGGCGGTTTAACCTTGCCGGTTTCCAGCACTCGAGAATTCTAATGGGCCTTGTAATTTACCAGAAACACAATCTCTGAAGATATGTTCAATGCAAATCGCTGACTTACTCATAAACCGGTGTTTAAAACTACTTAAATTATCTGAAACGAATGTATAAACTACTTAATGACTTACTTACCTAATTGGACACTTAAAATCTCCTTAAAAATTTAAGAGTTTCATTACATGGATTATTTATGTATATTAAAAGAGAAAAAGGTATTCAACACCTAGTAAATTTGATATTAAATATAAATCAATTGGTAATTTAGTTATAATTTATTTCCTTTGATAAAAAAGAATCCTCAAAACGTTAAGAATTTTTAAAGAAGAATTTAAATTTGTTTGATAAAACCCCGCCAACCGTAACTGGCTGACTTGTCCGCCTGAAAACTCAAGGATTAGCCACAGGAAAAAAAAAAAATATTTAAAAAAATCTTATAAAAATCCCGGCAGACTAAAATAGCAACAAACGTTGCCGCGGCTGACTTTGAAAATCGCTCCACTCCACTGGAGCGCCCGGCTTTGGCTTTGGCTCCAGTTGCCACCACTTCAGCGGCTCTCCACTCGACGGAAGGGCTGGCTGCTCGGTTTGCGGTGCCGTGCCTCGAGTTCGTCGATAATTGGAATTTACGACTGTGGCATAAAAAAAAAAGAGAAAAAAGTAGCAGAAAGAAAGAAAGAAACCAGCAGAATACTACAGGACGACAAGGCTGCAAGGATATAGCCACGGCACGGCCTCGTCGTCGTTGTTGTTTGGTGACTCGTGCTCGAACCCATTGCCATTCCCAATCCCCCCACTCCCTGATCCCACACACCCATCCCGAATCGAAGCCCCCTAACCCTTGGCCTGCCTGCGATAGTCGGGTGCCGTGTAAATATTTTTTTGTCCTCGCTCCCCGTGCGGTTCAGTTCAATTGGCCCTGTCAGTGGCAGGCGCGCTGATTTGTTATGGTAATAGTTGTCAAAACGAGAGCAGATTCGAGAGATCCTCGGCGGCACTTGATTACACTTGGCCATAGTGGATATATATATACAATATGTAGTGTGGATTGTACTGTGAGCTTAACGAAATCAAAACTAAATTGCTGCAAGGAGGTGCGAACGTAAATCTCGGCCAATTAGGAGTGCAGTCGGAGTCGGTTTTGTGCGAGTTTCGAGTTCGTTAAGAGCTTCGAGTTTCTTAACCATCTATCTTTCGGTCTCATCGCAGATACAGACGGCGTGTCTCTGGCTCATTAGAAGAAACTAGCCAGAATAAACTGGCCAACAAAAAAAACAAGAAAAACAAAAACAAATCTAATTCCAAATCCCAAACCAAAATCGAAATCAAACAAAGCGAAGCAAACTAAAGCAGGGCAATAAAAACAACATGGAATATTGAATGAAATCGGCTCGGCATATATGCACATACATTAGCAGGTGAGTTATCTGGCTGCTTATTTCCCTGAAAATTTATGCTCATGCATATCTGCATAATCGCAAATTAAGCTACATAATTAATAAGCCAGGAGCCAGCCTCATCGCTGTCACTTGGCGTTGATGTAGCACTTTGGGGAGCTATCAACTGCCTCTTGCCTTCTGCCTTCTGCCAGCCTTTTAGCTGCCGGCCAGCTTTTCATTTTCACTCACAAATCGGTTATATGTATATACCCATAGTTATATGCTGTATGTGTACGTGCCACTGCCTTCCGAAAAGTATCGATGTCTGTAATCTTAATTAGCAACACCACAGCAACCGGCAACAGAGACAACATCGGCCAGCAAACAGGGCCCACAAACATCTTTTAGCATTTCAAGCATGGCGTTCCGTACACTGCTGTCTTTTCCTCAGTTTTTCTATGCACTGAAAGAAATATAGGGATTTTGGGTATAGGAAATTTCTTATCTACTAAAATTAATAAAGGTCAGTGTGTCTTTAAAATCGATATAGAAAAAGTTTAATATAAAACAGGTTCCATTCTGTATGGCTTCATAATACAAATCAACCAGTTTTTTATGTCTTTCTAAAAAACACACCTATTAAGTTGTCAAATATTGTTTAAAAGAATACATTTTATGATGTGTTTTCAGATTGAGCTTACTCATCCTCATTAAATCACAATTGTTTTACTCGCCATATCAGATTTGTATTGAAATTTAAACAAATTTCATTAATAAGTATTATTTATTATCATTATTTAACCTTCAAAATGAAAACGTTTTTTTCCAATTTTATTAAATTAGTTTTAGAAAATATTTTCACTATATTTTTGTGAGTGTTGGGGGCTTTTTTCTGGCTATTTCTCACAAAAATCACATTACACCGAAAGCCGAAACCGGTTTCGGTTGATTTCTTGTCATATTTCGTGTAGAAGCCAAAGGTGTTTTGTACAAATGGCCAGCAAACTAAACAAACTTAAGTCGCCGGCCAGCTCGCAACCGGCTGCCCATCAAAGAGTTATTTATACTTATTAATGCCGACGATGAGTCCGTTGAGGAACCATCTTCCCCATTCCCCAGAAAGTCGTACAACATCCCTAGTTATAGTTCGTTCGGGGTATGCAAATATCTTTGATCTGCTTTCAGGCTGAAAAATTCGCACCTCCATGTGCGAACAAAGCGCCCATGGGGCCAGCGATTTGAGTGCATAGGAAATCAAGTTTACGACTTCTGCGGATGGGTCGTGTTTCTCCGCTGGCCAAGGAGAGAGGGTAATATATTTGGCGGGGGACTGGCGGCTTAATTGCTTCCATTAGAAATCGCTTAGTGACTTTAAGTGGCAGCCAGCAGCGGACGGGAAATTGAAATTACAGGTGTAAATCTCAAAATCCTGTTTAGTGCTTCGGGCTGCTGTGATTTGCTAGCATTTTCAACTCTCAATGCGACACCTTCAATCAAACAAACGGAAAAGCTCTTTGTTTTCGTTACAAACGCTTTTTGTGCGTTGAAAATATTACTTCATTATTTGTAAAGTGAAAACGAAATAAATAATTAATAAATCAACGCATCCATTGTTTATTCTATGTGGCAATAAAAACAGATAAAAGCTAATGAATTTTAAATAGCGAAGAATTCAAGTTCGTTCAAGATAACCGGTTCCCTTTGGTGGGGTCAGTTTGTCAGCTCAGCATCAGCATTCAAAGTATTTCGATTGGAATTGACCAAAAGTGGCCAACAAAGGCAGAACTAAAAGGGCCACAAAAGGGCGATACGAATACCCTTGGAAATCCATCAAAATAAAGGTAGTTGGGTGATTTAAAAGATACATATGTAATTAAATGGGCATGGGTTGATTGATATGATTGTATTTGAATTTTATTTTGAATATTTTATTATTTGCCATGGTTCTTATTATACTTATGGTTTTAGGTGTTTTTTAAAGAAGTCGTTAGACCTCTGTTCAGGGTATCTCTGTAGACCCATCCCTATCTCGAGTCTGGGCCAAGTGTGTGTCCATCACATTCATAGGCAAATTGCGGACGGCAGGCATATATTTATGAGCAGCTCTTTTTTTCGACCCGAGGGGAAATGGAATATCGTAATAATTAATTAAGTTATAACATTAAACGGCCATAAAGGGGCATTAGGCCCATAACTTTGAGTGGACATATGAGCATGAGCTATGCCACTTGGCTGGAATCTCAGATATTCGTTAGCGAAAGACCCATAACTCTTTACCCTTTGTTATCGCAAAAGGGGGATCTCTGGCCGTAGATGGGGGCATCTTGGCCATATGCCTGACATTCCGGCATCCACCATCATCATCACATTTTACGACTCCAACTGACCATACTTTCTTGGCCACAATCCACAGCACAGCTCACTTCACTTTTCTCGCCCTGTCAGTTTTGATTTTTGGTTTTTGGCAATGTCAGCCATGTGCCAAACAAATGACTTCACATTTTTAAAGATATTACGTTGACATACAGCCCCGCAAATTGAGTGAGTCGACCGCAAGTGCGTCATGAATTCAACACCTGGTTGCGAGTTAAGAACCCCCATTCGTTAGATGAGCTATGAATACTGCTGGCATCCTGATTGCCTCAGTAAAACTGTTAGTTTCGCCTAACCGACTTTCTAAGAGACTTTATAAATGCGCCAAAATGAGTGGGACGTGTTGAGCCCAGAACGCATTGTTCGCTTAAATACGTTTTGATTTATTAGCGAGATGAATGGAATTGACAGCGGTTATTAATTGAGCTGCGGCAGACAATGGTCACGTTTAACATAAAAAAAATTATTTAAATTTAAATTTACGCCCTTGAAGCTGACCAAATAAAATCATTTCGATCTAGGGGCTCAATAGCAGAACTCTACACTTTGAATGCATCGTAAAACACTTTCATTGCAAATCGAGTACTCGAATTGGGGCTTATTAATGCTACGATTCATATCTTAATTGCTTTTCCTTCCAGGAATATTCCAAATATCTCTCTGCCATTGAAGGTAAATGGAGTTGAAGGTATAAGCCTTAATGCTATCTGGCCCACAAGTATAATGCTTTCCAATTATTCACAACGGCCACATAAATTTAAGAGTCCGTTTAAATTGGTCCGTTTTAAAGGCCCATTTTCCAGTCAGAGTCCCAAAAATTGGTGCATATAAATTTATTTTCAGCTGAGAACGGAATATTTTAAAATTCTCTTCATTTCATGCATTTAAATTTATTCGCATTGTACCTAAATTTATAAATTCAAGCTGATATACTTTTTCGCAGTTTATTAGTTTCATTAGTGACAGGCAGGAATTTACGAAATAATTTTCGCAGCCAAATATTTGATGTCAGACAAAAATAAATCCGTAAAGGGAAAGTAATTTAAGAAAGAAGTAAATGTGCATTCCAAAAATACTTTACATTTACGACGAATATTTTTGGTTTCTATTATTTTACCAACGGAATTATATTAATATTCAAATTATTTCCATAAAGGGAAGGCC
Organism: Drosophila prostipennis; assembly: GCA_037075205.1. Taxonomy (NCBI): domain Eukaryota; kingdom Metazoa; phylum Arthropoda; class Insecta; order Diptera; family Drosophilidae; genus Drosophila; species Drosophila prostipennis. The sequence goes on from JBAMCJ010000851.1 coordinate 308,671, forward strand.
AAGCGATGGTTCATTTACAAAATAGAACAAAAAATAGAATAAATCAGCACTTAAATTCTATAAATCTTTGCGCTAACTAATGACTTGAACTATTGCCTTGTGCAGCCAAAGGACTGCCATCACCTCCGTTCGCCCACAAATTCCGCATCATGGATGAAAATGCGATAATCTATCAATGGCAATGAGAAAGGTCAAAGGAAAAGTCTTAGCCAGCGATAAGTTTGAGTAAAAGAGAAAGCGATTATCATGCATCACGAGGAAACGTACCAAGTAGTTTGCCGACTGATTGAAGGGGAGGACGACCTGGACGATCGGGAGCAGGACTGCCGGAGAAGGGCCACTCAGCCCCACCATCCCTGCCCCAGTTCGAATGCCTGGAGGCAGCTGCTCCTTCCCCTGCTCATGCTGTCTGGGATCAGCCAGGTGTTCAGCACATACATAGAACAGGATGAACTCATGCAGAATCTGGACCGTCCGGTTCCGCTCACCACCGTGCAAGGAGTCCTTGGGCGGCAGGCGATGCTGCCATGCGACATTTCGCCGCAGGAGCGCGACGACGCGGTCTACATGGTCCTCTGGTTCCGCGAGGGCGACGGCGAACCCATCTACAAGTAAGTAAAGGGTTGATTAAAATCTTATTTTATAATCTAAGAGTTGAAAAAGTAATTAATTTTATAGATATTTTTAGTACTCATTACTAACAATTTAAATCGTGCCATTAATCATAAAATAGTTTATCCCACAAAATCAAAGTTGGTTCAACAAATATTTTAACAATGAACAAGCCCTGGGGTATAATTATAAATTATGTAAACAATTTTTTTTAAATTGATTTAAATTCATTGAGCAAAATTTATAAAATCCGTTATTGCTAATTGCCTAAATATAATATAAATACATTTTTATATAGGTAGTTCGTATGCTTCGTACATATAAAAAAAGAAAAATATTTGTGACCTAAGAAGACAATTTTTATAAAATTTTATAATATAATATTTTATAATATTTTTAGTTTCAATATAATACTTATTATTATTTATTAAATTCACCGAATAAATGACACACAATTATTAACCTCAAAATACCTCTCATTACAGCTTCGATGTGCGAGGCCGGCAGTTTGGGCAAGCGCGTTTGTGGTCCTCGCCCTCGGCCTTCGGCACCCGCGCCCACTTCAGCAGCACCACCCACCCCGCCCAGTTGAAGATCGATAATATCCGGATCGAGGACGAGGGCGTCTACCGGTGTCGCGTCGACTTCCGCAACTCGCCCACCCGGAATCTGAAGATCAACCTGACCGTCATCGTTCCGCCCGACAGACCCATCATCTATGGCCAAAACAGGCACGAGAAGGCCGGAAATGTGGAGTCCTTCAACGAGGGCAACGACATCATCCTGTCCTGCGAAGTTTCGGGAGGTAAGAGATATTGCGTTGTACTTAAAAAGTATAACAAGATTTAATTTAATTTGTATTAAAATTTAATTTGAAACTTTTTTGTTATGACCAAAACATTTGGAGACTTGTATACTTCATGTACAAATTCTCAATCAATTGTTATACAAACTAAATAGAACTTATTATTATTTTTATATAAAAATTTATTAAGAGGTGCAAAAAGGTTTAAATAATTAATAGTAAATAATTTATTTAGCATACTTAAAGACAAGTTCTGATATGTCTCAATATTTAAATTTCATTAATCCAACATTTTATGGGTGAATAAATCATTAACCTGGATTTATTATTCATTTAACCCACCAATTTCCAGGACGGCCGCGACCCAATGTCACCTGGTACTTGGACAACACGGCGATTGACGAGTCCTTTGAGCTGCGGCCCGATGGCAAGACCATTAACCACCTGTCGTACCCGAATGTTGGCAGGCAGCACCTGAATTCGCGGCTAATGTGCGTGGCCAGTAATACGAACCTGACGCCGCCCAACAACAAGGTCGTCATCCTGGACGTGAATCGTGAGTGAAAGTGCCCGGGGATCCCAAAGGAGGTGGGAAACTAATGATTCTCCTTCCAGTGAAACCCATTGCCGTTCACATACTCACCAAGGATCGGTTCGTGTCCGCAGATCGCACCTACGACGTGGAGTGCAAGAGCTCGGGATCAAAGCCGCCGGCACTCATCACCTGGTGGAAGGGCAGCAAGCAGCTGAAGAAGCTCACCAAGAACGTAAGCCAAAGAACGCGTAATGAATGCGCCAAGTCCAAGTCCAAGTCGCAAACTCATTAATTAAACACAAATTAATATTGTGTACTGTGTGCGTCGCTTATAATTGCCACAAATTTCCTTTCCATTTTCGCCCGGTTTTCGCCTTGGCCTTGGGCTGGGCTTTCCTTAACTTTCCGTTCCGTTACTTTCGGGCCCGCGTTTCCGTTTCATTATTCATTTCCTAATGGACTCTGTTTGCGTTTCTTTTTTAGTTTAATGAACCCGATAATCAATCTCTAAGTATACTGACGTTTACGCCCGGACGCGAGGACGATGGCAAATATTTAACATGTCGGGCAGAAAATCAATTCATCGACGGCAGCGCCATCGAGGACAAATGGCGACTCATTGTCCATTGTAAGCTGAAAGCTGCGGCAACACTTTAACAGAGACAGCGAAAGGGTGAAGCCTAATTGCAAAAAAATCGTTTCTCCCATGTGTCCACAGACCAGCCGACCACCACGCTCAAGATTGGCTCCTCGCTGAATCCCGACGACATCAAGGAGGGCGATGATGCGTACTTCGAGTGCATTGTGCTGGCGAACCCGAAGCCCTACAAGATGTCCTGGTTCCATAACGTAAGCATGTCCCTGAATAATGGGTGCCAAACACTCGAGTCACTGGGAGAAAATAAGGCACACATTTTCCTTATAAATATTTTTCCTTATAAATATGGGTTCTTAATACTTGCAATATTATAAAATCCAAGATGGCATATTTTTTTATCCACACAATTTACGTTTGTATTTGTAAGAACAATTAACTAAATATCGATTATTTCTATAAAAATATCGTTTTATATAAAAAATTCATACATTTTCCGAAAAATATTTTAAAATATAAGATTGTCCATTTAGAATAGTACTGAAATGTTTATTGGGCCCAAAAAATCGTAATCATAATTTAAATAATTAGCACAATATCGAAGCTACAAGAAAATTCATTAAATATCGATTATAATAATAATTATTTCTATGAAAGATGGTTTTTTATAAAAAATACTAAACTTTTTCCCGAAAAATATTTTAATATATAAGATTATCTATTAGAAGACTCTGAAATGTTTCTTGGGGCCTATAAATTGGTAATCATAATTTAAGTAATTAGCACAATATCGAAGCCACGCTATATTTTTATTGACTTGCTAAAAGTTGGCAGCTGATATTCATCATACGCCCTGTGTACTAGCCTCAATTCATACGCACCGTTGGCCAGTTATTTCGACTGATTCATGTTTTTTCTTCTTCTCTTTTCTCTCTCTGCAGGGCAAGGAGCTGCAGCACAACATCTCCGCGGGCGTCATCCTGTCGGATCAGTCGCTGGTGCTGCAGAGCGTCTCACGTGCCTCGGCCGGCGACTACACCTGCCTGGCTGTCAACTCGGAGGGCAAGGGCCCCAGTAATCCGGTCACATTGCGCATACGCTGTAAGTAAATCGCAGCCAAATCCCAAAGCCAACCGTCTCCGCCCAAAATGCCCAGCCGACCCCCCGCCACCAGCGAAGTCAGCCAAGTTTGGCTTTGAACTAACGTCTCTGTAATTTCCAATTTAATCCTTGAGTTTGAATGGCTCTTAATGTATTTAGAGTACGGGGCTCAGTGTTATATTCTGGCCGAGAGCCAAGAACAAAGGCCGAGTAGGTGTGTCGGCCCAAGTTGCCAGCACATACATATTTAGTACATACATACAGACCCAACCTCCTCCTCCCCCCCACCCGCAGGCCCTCGACTCACGTTAATGACCAAGATTATGGCGCAATGAATGCATTGCCTTGGCACTTGCCCTGCCTCCTTCTCGGAATTCCCTGACTCTGGCACCGAATGATATTCCAAATGACCAAAAGACGGGGTCGGAATCCGCCCCCTGGCTTAGGCATCGCCATGCCCAAAATGCGGCAGCCAAATTCGAAATTCGGTATTAATTCAGGGCGTTTAAGGTCTATCACTGAAGAAAATTGAGATTTATTAATGCTAAAACAATCAGTGGGGAGCAGAAAATATCTAATTTAATTCCTTAAAATTTTTATTGATTCTAATCTAAGTTCATTAAGGAATACTTTTGATAAGAAATATTTTTTATTGACTTATTAGTAAATAAGTTAATTATATTGTAACCTAGAAACATTTTTAAAAAGCCATTCAGACCTTAAAAAAATCAGTAAATATTTAAATATAATAAAATTTAAGAATATAGAGCTTTTTAAAATGAAATATTATATATATTTTATCTTTGTATTTTCTTTATTGACCCCATTGTTTCGAGTGCACTGTTAAAGCGAGCGCCTGCATATCGTCAATCGTTTGGTTTGAGCGGCTTGATAGGGCGTTAAATATTTTAATAAGCGTTCTAATTACTCACTTGATTTCGATAGATGCCCCGATTTGTGCCACGGACCACGAGGAGCTGTTGGGCGCTCTCAAGCACGAGACCCTGCCCCTGAAATGTGAGGTGGACTCCTCGCCGCCGGCGGACTCCTTTCACTGGACCTTCAACTCGTCCGGCGAGCAAACAGAATTGCCCGCCCGTCTGCACTCCAGCGAGGTAGGATTGTCTGTGGACAGCCACTTTGGAAGTGCTAACTAACCGTGCATCTATCTCTATATCTATATCCCTTTAAGACCGGCATGTCGCGATTAAACTACACACCCAGCACGGACCTCGACTACGGAACGATTTCCTGCTGGGCGAAGAACTCCATTGGCACGCAGAAGAGTCCCTGCGTGTTTCAAATTGTGGCAGCCGGTAAGCACCCATCATCATCATCTGCATTATCCCAGTTAATCGGGGCAAGCGTAACGAACGTAACGAACCTAACTCTATCCGCAGGTCGGCCGTTTCCCCTGCAAAACTGCTCGGTGACCAATCAGTCGGTGGACTCGCTGCAAGTCGACTGCCTGGAGGGATTCGACGGAGGTCTTCCGCAGGGATTCATGCTGGAGCTGGTCGAGCTGAACACGCTGCGTCTGGCCAGGAACATCACGGTTTCGGTAAGCCATTCGGGGTTGAGTTAGTAAGCACGGGAATCTTAATTACCAAGCGAACCCATTAAACCACTTTATCGGGATCTTCCGCTAATCAATGGGGGTTTAAAATAATTAATTGCCTTGGAGTGTTCGGGCAAACGGGAGATAAGCGGGCGGAGATATTGCATACTTTAGGGCGCTTTATTTACATTTCTAAGTTCCACGAAATATTATTAATTGTAACTCTGGAGTAATTTGTTGAATAAATTATTTTAAGGAACGAATGATCTGGGGCCAAAAGCATGCAAGGAATTATTTTCTACGAAGGAAAAAATGTTATGACGTTCTTAATAAGAACTTTTAAACTATGCATTTTGTAATAGCTATAAGAAATGTGCTTGTAATTTTATTTAAAATATTGCTGTTTTTTAGGAAGTCTCTTTAATTTAATTTCTAAGAATCGCTGCAGAAAAATGGGTTTTAATGGGGTACCCAATTCTAGGAAATTCTTTAATAGCTTTTATATTTAAAATTTTCTTTGGAAAGTAATTGACAATTCTTTTGTTTTTCTATGTTTTCCCCTCTAAATAATTTAGCACACGCCAGTGACCTTTGTGATAGACAATTTAGACCAGGCGGCCACCTATCGCATGGTGATATTCGCTGTTAATGCCAAAGGTCGTTCGGAGCCCACCATAATCGACGACATCAACTTCAAGGGCGTGGCCAAGTTCACAGGTGAGTGCTGAAGCGGAGGAGCCCAGTAATTGGGAATTATGTGGCAATAATTTAATTGCGGCCACCTCACTCGCAGGCGCCTCGACCGGCCTCTCGATGCCCCTCTCCCCATTTCTGGCGGGCCTGACCCTTTTCTGCGGCCTGCTGTTCGCCATCTTCTGCATCATGCTGGCGGCCATCTACCGGAGGTTCTCCAATCGGTACGGACACCCAACGGCCAACAGCCCACGGCTAATGGCTAATGGCTCCGGCTTTGCCCTAATGGCCCCATTTAAATTGCAGGCGCAGCGACAGCAATCTGAAGGTGGCCAAGCACACGCAGCTCACGATTCCGGCGGACTGCCAGCTGGACCCGCTGCATCCGGGCGTTCAGACGGACGGATCCGGCAACCACCAGCCGCACCACAGCCTCCTGCCCCTCAATTGCGATGGTCGCAACGCGGTCGATTGCGCCGCCCTCGGGGATGTGGGCGTGGGCGGCGGGGGCGTGGGCCTCGACGGCGGGATGAAGGGCCTGGTGGCCATGCCCGGCGACACCCTTCGCTCGAACGCCCGCACCCGGCACAGTCCCATGGCCGATCAGGCCGATATAGACGACACCGATCCCGATGTTATACCAAATCAGTATGGTGAGTGTCGATTGAATTGGAGTTGGCTAAAAACTTGAAGATATAGTAATGTTACAATTTTAAAAGAGCTAATAAAATAATTTAAAAATTAATAATTCAATTGTAAGCCAAGAAAACAAAACATGTTTCGTAACTCGAGTTTAAAATAATATTAATTTTGAACATTTTTTATTTTAAATTTTAATGTTTTTAGTTTTGAAATTTTTAATAATTTTTAATTTCCGCATAAATAGAGTTAATAACGTTTTTTAATCCGTTTACACGAAATAATTTTATTCATAGTAGATATTCCCTAAATAGGATAGGGTATAAGCAACTTTCTTACCGCTCAGCTACCCCGATTCATTTAGTTTCCCAAATTAATGTATTTGCAGAAAAACGTCCGCTGAAAAGCCTGGTTTCCCCGCCGGGCTTCGCCAGCCCCTCGAATCGCCTGATGCAGCGCGATTATCTCCGGGAAACGGAGCTCACGAAGGGCGGCGGCGACGTGGGACTGGGGGCAGCGGAGGGGCTGTCCAGCATTGGACTGATGAGCAGCTCCGGGAACGAGGTGCTCCACTACACCTTTCGGCCCAGCAAGCAGATCGTGAGTATTGAGACCTAGAATTGGAGCTGGCAAAGTGTCGATAGGGTTATCGAAATAATCGATAGTTTATCAATGGGAGATTATTTAGTATTGATAAAAACTGTAGTCAATCTTAACGGTTAGCATTAAATTAAATTTTTGATAAACTATCAATTTTATCGATAACTTTAAATTATTTACACAACGACATATTTTGCCAGCTTAGGCTTAAAGCTTTTGGTGTTGGTTACACACAAAGGTCATGCCCTATATTTCATGGTGTTCATCTCGGGGCTTTCCTCACCCGCTTTCTTCTTCCTCCCAAAAACAAAACCATCGCAAACTATCCAGAGCTATGCCACACTGAACAAGAAGGGCATCACCACCTGCAGTCCGCCGTTGGGTTCGCTGAACTACAATGTGAGCACCTCGACGCCCTCGTCCTCGTACCACCTGACGCCCCAGCCCATGGAGGTCAGCTTGCTGAGTCCAAACAATCCGTCGGTGACGTCGTCGCTCAGCGAGTACCGATTTCGCACCGGTCCGGAGATCGTCACCACCTCGAATCGCATACAGGAAAGTTGTATATAAAACGCTCTCACACCCATACTTACTTCTGAGTGTACAAAAAACCAAATGATATAGAGTGGCAAATGTATTAATACATGAGTATCGTACCGCATCGTATCGAATAATATCCTAGCAGCTAGACGTATTTATTCGCATGGTTTGAGGAAAGACTTCTCCTAGCTCGTAAGCATCTTGTGTACTTAATGCAATGCCAAAAGTGTAACTGCAATACACTCGTTTTGTAAATAATCGTTGTCATCTGTTGTTGTAATTAAGCCCGATAAGGAATATACATAAATGTATTCTCGACGAGAGAGGAGCGAACGAAACTACTTCTAAAGAACATATCGTTTAACGTTTCACCCACACACCATATCCAATATCCCATATCTGATATCCTTAATCCTAAATCCTTTACCCAATATCCGTTATCCTATATCCTATATTCCTATTCCCCAAAGATTCCCGCGAGGGTTCCGATAAACAAACGCTGTCAACTTAACATATCGCCGACATCCTAACGCTCGCTAAGCTAACCCGAGGTCATTGTTGTGCGCCAAAATGCATAAAAAGCAAACTGAGCAGGCCGATTGCAACTAATTTACGCCATATTTAGTATACCAATAAACGTATATATATCCATTTAATCTGAACAGGACCTGCACTCTTCCAGAGTTCCCGGCAGAGTACTGCGGGAGTCGCATTTGTGAGAATATCATGTCCATATCCTCTATGAAAGTATTACCTATTGATTTTCGTTTCGATTAACTCGAGTCCCGAGTGTTTAAGTGTAGCTACCACATACGTGTATTTAACTAGAGCCTAAGTAGTCCTAATTAGCGGTCTAAGCGAAGTGTACATACATGATTATACGGCGGGCGAAAGGAGTCCATAGTATCCCGTTCTCCCTTCCGAGATTCCCCCTGTAATTTGAAGTTGTCTAACTGAACCGCTCCGAACCGACAAACTGTACATAGTTCATAATTTATTGTGAGGACGAAATGCCGTTCGCTTCGATGTACGTTGTGTTGCCCCCATCTAGGAGTAAATTAAGCATTTATAGAACAATTGCTACGCCGCAACATATGTACAAAATCTTCGGAGCGATCCGGAGGGAGTGTGTCCCTTCCAGAGCCATTCTGATTTCAGAATTCTGAATTCTGAATTCCGAATCAAGTCAAGCGGCAGCGGCGTTTCTTCCCTGGAGCGGACACCTTTACAGCTTGAGGATAGTATATATATCTGAATAAAAAATGTATGTATCTTTTAGAGAATTGCTGCCACTTAATCTCAAAATGTAAGCGCGGGGGGCAGGCGATACTCGTGCGATACGAACAGCAAGCGCAAAGATTAGTATAATTTGTCAAGCCTAGTTTTTGTAACTATTAGGAGAAATATTAAATACAATTAAATTATAACTAAATGGAATCGAATTGGAATCACTTTATGCCTTTCACTGGTACTGATGGACAACTCGCCGCTTTAATAAGCACTTGGGCAGCAGGAGGTATTGCGGACACGAACCTAACTCCTGCGGCACTAGTACTTAGGAAAGTGGGCTCGGTAAGTAGGCACTTTTAGATATAATCTAATATATCCCATATTCACCCTTGATCTCCGATCTCCTTGATGCCTGCGGGCTCCACCTCCACTGCTCCATGTTCTGCAATAATAAATCAATTAGTGTGGAAGTAGTACTTTCCCTGGATCTCTGTCACAATTGACAGCTTGAAGATGCCTCCTCCATCCGTTCTACAATGTGTACAAGGTTAATGTATTCTGAACTATGCACTTCATCGTTTAGGTTTTGAGTTATTAATACATATCTGTGCGAGATACTTAACCTTCTGTGGCAGCTGTCTCTTTGAAATGTTTTCCTCCCCCGAAAAATATAAATATTTCGTTCAATTTTCCCCTCCCAATCGCCATGTAGATGTGTATCATTGCAAGTCGTGTACGGCTAGTAACCTCTTGCACATAATACATAAGTTTATTAAATTTAAATTGGCTTAATTGACCCTCATTCGTTTTCCGTTGCCCGCTGTCCGTTGTCCGTTGTCCGCTGTCCGTTGCCTGCTGTCCGTTGCCCGTATTCGCCGGCAGCGTTCAAAATTGCTCCATGACAGACGACAACGACAAACATCGCTGTACGTTTGTATATCTGTTTGTCTGTATTTTGCTGCCTTCATTGCTGGAGCATTCAAAGTCAATTGAATTTAAACGAATAAAACTACATACAATGCGATGCTGCTACACAGTCTTATTGTTGCCGCATCGCATCGCCCGATTATGATTGCTGTTGCTGCCGGGGCAGAAGCGTCAAGTACTTGTCAAAAAGTAGCAAAAGAGCTGCTCGAGCTACGTACTCGGATTCAGATTCAGATTCGCATTCAGCAATTTGTCAGCGCAAGATGCACAAACAGAGTACAATAAATAGCTGGCTGAATGCATTCATCAGCTAAATTAGAATATACATAGATTAATCAGAGTACAATAACACTTAGTTAAGTGAGTCCAGTTTGGAGGCAGCAGCCACCATTTGCCGTCGTTGGAAATCTGTTGCATTTCCTGATTGACATTAACTATGGCTTTTGTCATCGCAGTCAATTTTCATTCGGTTTATTAGATTGTCATCTTGAAGAGATTTAAGTGGTCTTGAATATTGATATTTATAAAAATTTAAATTTAAGTTTAACATTTTCCTCCTAGCTAATAAAATGTTTGCTTTTAATAATTTTATAATTTTCTGAATATTATTTTAAGCTTTACGTTATGATCAACTTTATTTTATGTTGATATTTTAATGTTCCCCATTTAAATTTTAAAACCAATGATTTTAACCTGATTTTAAGTTGTCGTTTGATTTTTTTTTAATTTGATGGGCTTAGTAAAAAGTACTGTTATTTTTCTGGCTGAAATAAAGTGAATTATGTAGAGTGTTTTCTTTTATCGCATACATACTTAAACATTCCGGAGAATCGGAAAAAAGAGAGTGGGTGTGAGATAGAGATCCGCACGAGGGTAAGACTCATCGCTGGTGTTGCTGCTGTAGATGTTGCTGCTGTAGCTGTTGCTGTTGCTGGCGTGCCTGTTGCTGTTGCCGCTCGACGACGAGAACGTTGATTGCGATTATCGCGCCTTGGAAGGGTCTTAACCCCGATCGGAGAATTGACCAGTAGTCGTCGATCTCAAACGTATATATTTCGTGTGCTTACTTATGGAATTTATAATTAATGAGCGGCTCAAGAGGCAAAAGAAAGATTGTGTGAAGCACCGATTTTAACTATTCATTGAGTTGATGCTTTATATAGATATAGATTTCACAGTGGTTTCGGGAGTCCAAGAACTGCGATCTGTGATGTTTGATCTGTGATCTGAGGTCCGAGTTCGAGAACGCGGAGAACATTGCCGCTCGAGGGCGATTCCACAACTGATTTGTGCAGTGATCGCGCGGACAGTCGTTGGATTTTTGAAAATAACCATCAATTCATTACTCTCCGTGTGTGTGTTCCGATGCGTGTATGTGTGTGTGAGAGATCGCCCTCATATGCGTAGTGGTATGTCTGTATTGGTGCGACTCAATTCCGCAACAACAAGGAGAGCGGGCAATTTCCCCGCCCACTTTCCACTTTCCCACTCGCCACTCGGCACTTTCCACCCCGAACTGCAGTTGATTACCGACTAAGCCGGTCATCTGAACTATCCCGCATATAGTCGAATTGAAACTGAAATTGAAATTGAAATAGAAGCACTCGCCTCGAAATAGCCGCCTCCCATTCATTTGAGATTATTTAATCGCACTCTCTCTCGCCGGCTCGTTACAGTTCTGCTTGTTTTCCATCTGGGATCTTAAATCACCATCGCCGACGGCTTTTCACACAAACAGATTGTCCAGGCGCATAATAGATTAGGCTGGTCCCCTGTGTTCCCCTGAGTTCTTCCCCAGCTCTCAGTTCCCAGCTCTCCAACCAAGTTCCTAATACGCTTGGCGGGATTATAACCATATGCTGGGGAGATTCAATTTTTGTCCACTTCAGAATCCGGCATTATGCACTTTTAGCGCTTAAGATGATGATGTGGGTGCTTGGGAGGTGGCAAATAAATTGCTGAGATTCTTATATTCTCACACTCATCTTTTGGGTGGAACGCCGTGTTCTATTTAATCTCAAAATAAATATCTCTTGCCTTACATGTTTTATACAATTTTCAAAGACAGTTGAACAGCCACTATAAATACATTAGTACATTTTGCATTTTATATTACATATTGCTTATAAATAAACCCAATATAAATTATACATCATTAAATTAATCACAATCACTAAAACAATATATGTGTAAGATAATCCGGCACCTGAAAAATATTTTCATTCATTTGCACATAATTACACAATTTAATCCTTAAAACGAAAACAGCTCTCATTTCCAAGTATCGGCAAATATAATTTGACCTTCTGAAGCTCGAATGCAAGTAATTAATTCCAATTACTTAAATGCAATTTAGCGCATCAATTATTGGGCTTTTATTCGCCTCGATGTCTTAATTACAAATGCATTTGTGACACAAGAAATTCAATCTTTTTTCCCTTAAAGTGCAACATTAAATAGATGATTGTTGAGATTCAATATGAAAATTATTTTTAGGCATTAAAATTAAATTTAAATATTAATAAAAATAAATATTAATTTTTTCTGGAAGGATCTTGTATAATTCCTTCTTTCTATGGATCTATACAAATGGCCCGCACTGTGGAGCTGCCCTAAAAATTAAGATCTGGATGAAGGAACTAAACTTGTGATTGCTGGTCGTATTTACAAGTTCTCACGAACACACAGATTCTGTGCTGCTGTGAGCTCACTTAGTTGAGTGAAGAATTTCAATTAATTCAATTGAAGCGGCTCGCCAAGTAGGGGGTTGGGCACGGGCACTGTCAACCGCGGACCGCCGTCCATTTCCATATCTAGTGTGAATTCAAGATTCTTTTCGTATCTGCCATAGCCCCATATCCATATGTGTGTGTTCAGCTTCCTTATTACGGCGCATACATCATCAAATAGGCCACGGAATATATGTACATATGTGCATACATACTTACGTCGTGGAGCACGTAATTCCGAATAAGCGATTGTAAAACTCGAGGGCAGGACAAGTCAACTTAAATAGCTCTTACGGATGGGATCCGTTGGGATCTAGGAGTACTAAGGCCCCGCCCACTTTCCCTGGCCACAAAACCAATAAAAAGGGACGTAACCCTTTCTCCCGGAAAATACGGTTACGGCCAAATGGTAACCCACTCAATAGGTACATCGATTTTCGCACACTTTGTTGGCCAAGTTGGCGTGGGAGGGGGAAGGGGAGAGAGCCATGAAAAGATTAAGGTGAAATCCACAAATTTGGCGCAAATGAATTTTCTTTTTATGTTTTTTACACATCTTAAATTTTTTATTATTATGCCATCCTTTGTTGTACGTTTTCGATCCTCATTCTATTACACTTTGCATCGGTTTCGCATCGCCAGGTCCAGGTTCCATTCCCCCTGACTTTTCCCTTTTTTTTCCCAGCGAATTGGAGAAATTTGCGTGCGTGTTTTGAATGAGAATTTGTTGCATATTTGCCTGCCTGTTGGCTTTTTGGGGTTTTTGTATTTTTGTATCCTGGGCAAATGGAAAAAAATAGACGTGGTAAGTCGAAAGTGGAAATAGTAGAAGTAAAGGAGCCGGCGCCATCTGTAAATATCCCCCCCCCCCCCCCCTTACTCCCTCTTTACTTTCGGTGTCTGTGTCTGCTGTTGTACAATATATAAACATTTACACACAGCCACATGCACATACGCATACGCATTCGCATATCGTAAAAAAGTAGCAAATTCCCCTGTTGCGTATGAATTTTTGGCTTCTTCACTGAAGTAGAAAGCATTTTCGCTCTGGGTAAATGTGATTTATATTGATTGTAATCGCGGGAGTGGCGAAGGGGAGGCGAAGGTTGGATGGAGGAAGGCAGGCAGGCAGAGGCAGGAACGCTTCCATCCTAACTACAATATCAGTGAGCATCCGACAAACAGCGATTCAGTTTGCAGAAATGAGAAAAAATACATATCCTCTCAATTTGTACACACAATCTATTCTACAGCTGTAGTTATGCCCTGCCACCATGAGCCGAAGTGAATTGGTAGACTTGGAGCAAGTTTGTACTAGGGGATATGATATAATAAAGAAAAAATGATGTTAAATACCCTGTATATGCTGTAAAATCTGTAATTTCATTTAATTTAAAAATCTATATTTATTTAAATGTATTCTAATGAAATATATGAGTTATTTGTATGTTGTATAGGTAGTTATCGGTATATTTTATAAATACCTTTAAAAATTCTAAATAAATTAATAGTCAATAGCTCTTACAAAAATAACCCAAAACGATGATTTTGATTGATAAATTTTACATTTATCCAGAGTGCCTTTCTAGCTATGCTGATTCGATGCAGATGCAGATAGAGATGCAGGCGCACTCTCCACGAATCCCGCCGTCAGCCGTCAACCGCCAGCAGCCTTGGCTGCAGTGCCACTTACATTTGACATCAAGACAACGGCAGCAGCGGCAGCGGCAGAAGCAGCGTGTGCGGGTAGCAAAACACCCCTGACCTGTGACCCCTCAACCCCCATTCCAAACGCCGTTGCCAATCCCCCACCCCTCTCATTTTCCATTAGCACTAGCACGTTTTGTGTGCACATTAGAGATGCCCTCATCTGGTCATAGGTGTACCAAAATGCACATTAAAAAAATTTACAAAGAATATACTGATCCTAAGTACTCAAGGTAATGCATTTCAATGGAAACCTTCTTTTTATGGAAGGAATATAAAATTTATTCAGTATTTTTTACCATTTTATAGCAAACTAAGAACATGATCTAGGAACTAAGTACTGATCCTAAGTACTCAAGGGAATATATTTCAATGGAAACCTTGTTTTTATGGAAATAATATAAAATTTATCCAGCAATTTTATATACCCCATAATAGCAAACTAAGAACATGATTATCCGTTGAAGAATGCCAACTAGGGCTTCATCCACTTAACACCTTAAAAAACTCAGAGTCCCCCTTTTTTTAAGTGTACTAAGGATACGTCCATGTCTGAGTGGCGTTTGCCTGGAGGCCCGCCACGAATTTTGACTTTGTGTGACGTATCGCTGGCTCTCCTGAATGCCATGCCCCCTCTGCCCACCCAACCCCCCGCTGGGTGGTCGTGTCAAGGACTCAAAGTCCTTTTTAATTTTAATTAGGTTGTAACACGTTGCTACGTGCTATAATTCGAGTAAAGGCGGCAACGGCAGAAAGGGAAAGGGAAAGCGAATCGGCTGGATTGACAAACCGTCTGCCTAATTGTCTGCAACCGTGACAGAAGAAGGAGGCCCAAGGACAGAACCGTGTCCGCCCCAACAGGAAAAAAAACAACAACAGCCGCCCAACGCCCACACCCACACAACCGACCAACAAACACCATCTCACACACACGCCCACACATAAATCAATCCTCGAGAACGTCGACTTACCAAAACGTCGCATATATATTCGCATTCGGAGCAATTTGTCAATTTTTCGGTGCTCGGTTTTTTGCGACTGTCCCGTGATTAACATAAACCGCAATTTTCATTGCCGACAGGGCGAGACGACAACGGGCTGGAAACTTTCTTAATAATGTGGCCCGTACAACCCCAGCACACGCACATCCTATATATCTCCATATCCCGTATCCCCGTATCCACCTGTCTGTACCGAACTGAACTGAACCCAAATTATATACGAACGTATCCCGTTCTCCCCTCGAGGCTGTTGCTGTTGCAAAATTTATTGCCAGCAAAATAAATACGCAAAAGATGACATATGATTTGACCCGAAAGATAAAACTGTCTGAAAACAAATATTTCCGCTTAGAGTCCATCCGTAATGCGAGATGGGCGTAGAGATGGAGATGGACTGGCGGAGCGATTCGAGGAGCAGCGGTCATGTTTATTTAAGGTTCTGGTTTGCTCCTTCATTATTAAGGACATCATTCAACTAGTTGAATCGCCCCTTTGCCTTTTGGGCATCTGTCAGCCCATTCTTTTTGGCCGTAATTTGTACACGCATATGTATGTGGAAGGGCGTCGCCTCTCCGCTTTCCTTTCCCCATTTTCCCGCTTTTCCCGCCAGCGAGTTGAGCTACTTATGCAAATAAACATAAGGCAGCTCGCATATGCCGGGGATATATTTCCCTGCCGCCGGAAGGCTGGAGGAGCCTCCTAGATTTTGACTTGTTATGAGCGGTTTGCCGAGCTCACTTGTGGCGCTCGGAAATACGATATTGTTAATTAATTTACGCCTTTATTGGAGCCCTTGCCTTGGCCTTTAGTCAGCAGTTTCCCGCACCCATATCAAACTGAAATCATGTCAGGGGTCAGTGTGTGTGTGTATGTTTCTGGGGAAAAAGTGTATCAAAAGCTCGTTAACGAACATTGAATCCGAATCCTAAAGCCAAAGTGGAGTGGGGCTGAAAAACATGACCAACAAATGATTAGGAATGCCAAGACGAGTTACCTGGTAATTATATTAGCCACTGGATCAGTGCATCGAATTACTCCCAAAGCAAGCAAAGCACTTTTCAAGCACACTTGTTGATCCACACACTCAACTGACCTCCTTTGCTGGAACACTTTTAATGAAAAATAGATAAGTAGAAATAAGGCAGGGCTTTGATAAAATCCTCTCCAATGATTTTGCGAAATAATCAATGCAATTCAAGCAAAAATAGTTAAAGGCCTGCCCCTTGAAACCAGATATCTATGTTAAATCGTTGGGCTAAAACCGAGACTTCTGAAATAGCTGATTAATTCGGATGGCCAACCATCCAACAAATGCTAAAATAATTACCTAACGAACCCTTAATTAAGCCTCTTGAAACACAATCTGTGTAGGAACAAGGAACACATGTGATTATAGGTAAAAATATATTTTTTAACAGGCTTTAAGTTCTGCAAAAGGCCTAATTATTTAAGCTACTCAGAACAATTTGCCGATCAGGGGATATATTTCCTTTAGCTATATATCTTGTATTTGTTTTATCTTAAAGTGTATTTTACGATTGCCTTTATTTTGTGTAGAATAATCTCACATCTACATGAGATAGAGGGCGCATTTCGCCACGCCACCTGGCTTTTCAAATCATCCGGCAACTCTAATCAACGGTTTATATTAGGTTAACTAAAATACATTTAAAATTACATTTTAAAAACATTAACATTTTTTATGTAATTTTAGACATTTACTTTTGTTTATTTATGTTATTCGCGTTTATAGTTTAAAGATTTCTAGCTGCTTAAAATATACGGTCAATTGGCAGTGGGCATTAATTGGTCCAAATTACGATTACAAAACAGCAAGAAAGGATATTTGTGTCAACATTTTAAAAACTCATTTCCCGTCATAACAAAAATCAATTTTTAAGCTGACATTGTGCAAAATTACGTCCAGATACGGAATGTGATTCCTCGTTAGGCTCGACATTTAATTGGCAATCGATCAGACTTAAAAACTGAATATGTTAAATTTAGTCGATTTTTTTCAAAAAAAACATGATGTAACTGACACCTTATAAGAAATGAAAAAAATTGGTCTAAAAAAAAAATTCTCCGAAAAAAAGGCTTTTACAACAACAAAATATTAAATATTTGGAACATATTTAATATGAATTATAGAATGTTTCCCACCATGCGCGGATCCCCGGGGGTTGATATGGGTGATATATCCACCCTCCACTCGGGTGAAAAATGAAAGGAATTTTTGTATTTAAAATGTATGCAACAAAAAAATTGTTCTGATATCTCACTGTTTCCCACTATAATTTTTAGCATTGTAACTTCACCTTTTTTTTCACCATCTTTAATGTACATAATTGTTGTCCCCACAAACACATTTCGAATACACTATCTGCGTGGCTAAAACCGAAATGGTTAAATTATTAAAAATGAATTATGGGCTAACTGGGCTCTCATCCAAGGCGGCTGAATTAATTGAAGCAGCTCGTTTAACAAAGTGTGAATAATGGCGGCTAAATCACAGACAATTATTTTGTTACATCCCTGATTGGCTGCTAACAAGATTGGCAACGTGCAGTGCATTTTCATCGCATCTAGCTTTCATAATATTTAATATCATATTTCTCATGCCTTGCCAACTCTCGTGGCAATATATTTTGCAATTTTCCGCACAACACCTCGGGTTACCAACGGACATGCGGACATACTTATGCCGGGACTGGGGCTGGCCAATACATATTCATTGGCCAATCGATTTGTGCGCCAATATTTCTCGCCAATTTGCGGGTCCAGCGCCAGGGTCTAGGTCTCCAGCCAGTTAGCCGGTTTCTGTGCCCAAAGACCTGGCGGTGGGGATCGAAAAGTGGCAGCGGATTGCAGCGGCCCGGTTGACTGGTTCCTGTTTCGATGTTTCTGCATGGGCACATTTTTCAGCTAGTTCTTCTAATCAATTGCCCCAACTCGACGTCGATTACTGCCAGCGGTTGCTGCTGGCTCTGAACTCATGTCCTAGCCCCTTACCCCCCTCCCCCCTCGAAAAACTCGGGGCGAGTCCTCCTGTCCGTTGTCTCTGTGCGTCGAGCACTTACGGCATTTGTTGCCAATGCCAGACTCTAGGCCTGCACTCAAAAAATTGCATTTAAAATGCATAAAGGGGCAATAAATTGACTAAGCTTTGGGAAAGTTGAATGCAATCAGAGAAAGAAATCAGGAAAGTAAATAAATATATATTAAGATTTTTTCTATACAGCTTGCTGTATTAAAAAACATAATAAACATTGAAATAAATAAAATAAAACAATACTTTGAAAAATATGTTACCTATTGATTTGTAGTCATAAACATTTGTTTAAAATTTAAAGTTTTTAATTTACTACTTAAATATCAGATTATTCTAGTTTACAGCCAAAAATATCCACATATTATATAAATTCCAATTGGAATTTAATTTCCTGAAAACCTAGTTTAATAATTATGAATACCTATAACCCCTTGTTGAATGGTGTAAAATTATGAAAACATTAAGTTCAGTTTGGTATGTCTTTTGCAAAGTCATTAAGCTTAGGAAAATAGTTAAAACTACACCAGAAAGTGATTGCTTAATCGTAAATTTTTAAGTGATTTTTCTCGCTTCACTTAAGGCATAAAAATATTAAATAGCCTCCCCATTTTAGGTGACGGAATTTAAATACCCCATAGCCCCTTTTTAGGACTTTGAATTTTTCAAGTGTTGGCCTTAGGTTCAGTGTCTCTCCTCCCCCATACCTCCCCCCACAATCCCCCCACGGAGTGTCCGGTGTCCGCCGACAAAGTGTCCGCCGGCCGTCGTCGTCATCGACCGTTTGCCCAGCGGGCGAGTTTCAGGCGCGTGTCAGCGGCAGCCGTAAATGATGTCCAGTTGGGCATAGCAGCATGGCATATATGGCACGATATATGTACGTTTTTGCAGGGGTCTGGGTCTGAGTCTGGGTCCTGGGTATCGGGATATATCTGTGGGTGGGTCGGAGGGCGTTGGCTGGCGACTCCATGACAGAGTGCTTCGACTGGGCGACCGACGACGCCACGCTGCGTTTTGATTTCGAGTTATTGCAGTCGGCAGTCGGCGGAACAGCAGCAGCAACAACCAGCTGCATTTATGGCTTGTAATCCGAATCTCAGTTGGTCAAAAAACGGCGAAAAAATTAAATTTGCACACAGAACAAGTTTAAGTGGCAAACGGGGGCGGTTTCAGGAGCGAAGGGCCAATGGTTTTTGCTCCTTCTTGCCCCTTTGGGCTATTTTGCAAAACTAGTTTGCCCGGTAACAAAACTAAAAATAAAAACAACAACGAAAAACAACCAAACAACCAGCGGCAGCAACAAAAACTGTTGCACATTTCGGAAAAAGAAAAGCTGAAAAACTGAAAACGAGCAAAACAGCAAATTGCAGAACGGACCTCGAACAGCACAAGAAAAATAGCAAACAAATTTACTGCCAATTTGCTGCTCATTTCGTTTAGAAGGTGACATGGCCATGGAACCACCCCCCCCCTTTTCCACCCCCTCATGCGTGGTTTTACTGAGGGGGTGGGGGTTGGAGGGCAGTGGGCGTGGCAGCGCGAAAGTGCGCTTTTGGTGGTCGTGGTCTTGTGTGCACTTTGCGCGTATGTGTTTCGCATTTTTACACTTAATTGCTCCGCTTTGCTCCAAATTGAACTGCCCAGGAATATGTAGAAGGGGCGGAGGGGGCGTGGCAGGACAAGCCAAAGCTCGACCCGAGCACAAAAAGCGCAACTGCAACTGCAACAACTTTTTGGCAGGCAGCAGCAACTAGCTGCAACTCTCACATGCAACATGCAACACACACACACACACACTCCCAATACCGAGGGCTTATAAATTTTTGGAGCACACATATAGACGGGTTTTTGGGTTTTTGGGAGTTTTCGGTTAGTTTCCGATAACGTTTAAAATGCCAATAGACCCAGCGAGAGAAACCTTTGAACAAACACTGCGCAGCCAGCAGAACAAACAAAACTATTTTCGCCGCGATAATCGCCGTCAATTGCAATGCAGCAGTTGCAACTGCCCCATTTTCCTCCATTTCCCGCTTTCCCCCATTTCCCCTCACTTTTCCGCACCCAACAACTTCCCTCGAATTGCGCAATTTGCGGCAAGTTGTGTAAAACATAATTTTTGGGCAATTTATTGCGTGTTTGGATGGGCGGGCACAGATTGTGGGTAAAATGGGCGTGCCCGTGGGTGGGCCAAAGGGCCGTGGGCGTGGCCCGCCCATCACTCATCATCTGGCCATCCACACATTGGGATTGGGACTGCGATTGGGTCTGGGGAATGGCACTGGGACCATCATTTCATTCAAATTTATGCGCTAAAACTTCCGTTCATTTGGCCCTTGAAACGAGTCAAAAGAAATGGCAAAGGAAATAAAAGAAATGAAAGATAGTTGTACATCAGGGAAAAATCCCTTCAAATAAATGTAGCTTTGCCAAGGAGAGAAGAAAATTTGTCAGGAAAAATTAGTATAATATAGCGTATATTTCTTAAATTTCAATAAAATCGTAACTTACCGCTCTTAAATATCCATCTTAAAACCTTTCGTATAACTTTTAATAAAGTTCACATATAAAGCATAAGCCAATTATTTTCCATTCTAATTCTATTTCTGGATAACAAGAAACGAAATTTCACTCTCTGCAGATAATAATTCTAAATTAAAGAAAAACATATGTTGCCAAAAATAAAACCAAAAAGCATTTGGTGAGTTCCAAAAAACCAAAATGAGTTATTATAAATGATACAGAGATAAAAAACTTTAAATAAGCAACTATTCTACATAACAAATATTAATTAAGAATTCTAATAACTATCCCATTAATAACTAATCTATATTTTTACCACAATTATATTTTAAAATTTATCAAGCAATCAGGACAATCCTGAATGCCTGACACTCTTCGGATTTGATCACATTTTCCCCCAGTGCAGTCGAAGAAGAATAGAGCCAGAGAGGTAAGAAATGGCTGGGTTATTCATTTAAATTATAAATGCATTCGGAATGTTTAATTTTTGAATGGTGTGTGTGGCCGGAGGAGGAACGGAGGAGCTATGCTGCTGGGACCGGGGACCTGCACTCCTTTTTCTACTTACAAAGGCAGCACATTCGATTCGCATTAATCTTCATTTGTTTTAGAATAGACTGGCGCTGCTGGTCGGCACCACTGCCCCTGCCCCTCCGCCTGCCATTCCCCCTCTGTCGCCCTCCTGGCGAGCAGCTCCTTGCTGCAAAAAGGACAAATACAAATCTAAAGCAGAAATGTCTGCGGAATCGATGGACGACGACATGGTCGAAGAAGGACGAGCCGGGGAGCTGGGAAAACGCAACGAACAGAAAGCCATAGGTCATAAATTAGATTTTCCATTAAGCATATAAAAGCACCTTTTGGTTATCCTCAAATGCGTTCGTCCTTCCCTGCACCCCGAATCCCCCCTTCCTTACCACCACCCCGGCCGACAAAAGGCGAAATCCAACTTTGCTGCAGAATCGAAGAAAAGCATTGAATAAACGAGTGAGCTGGCATGCGACAAGCGGCAGCAGGCAGCCTAAGATTGTCCGCAGGAGGTGCACCCCGGTCCCCGTTCCCCCGATCCCCCGTGCCCCTGTGCCCCATGCCCTGAACCCCCACATTCTACATCTCACTCCGTCTCCGCCGGAGATCCTTCCCCAGTGGAAGCTGTTAGCCGGAGCAAGACCACACACAGAAAAAAAAGAAATTTTAATAATATTTTTATCTTGAGAATTAAGCATAATATATATTTCGATTTTAAAATAATTAAAAAAGAGTTGGTAAAATAGTTTAAATTAGCCTTAATAGTTGTAAAATAAGGATATACTATTTTCCAATACGTATTATGATTCAATCACCCATTTTTCGTTAATTTGTTTTATGTTTTCGTTTGTTGTTTTAATATATTGCACTAATTTATTCAATATAATTTATTTTTTGTAATTTTCTATAATTTTCTATAATAAAATACTAAGACCGTAAACAACAGTTATTAGAGACTTTTATGTTAAAAGGTCTACAAAGATTTTTACATTTTTAATCAATAATTTGACTGGGTTTTATGCTTTTTATAGACATGGACTAATATTAGTTTATTTTACTAAAATATATTAATTGAAATTTATGTTTATTTATTGGCTTTGGTCAAATTGAACTGCTTTACTAAAAGTAAAAACCCATTAGAATATAAAGTAAATATATAATTATATATTTGTTATCAGCTCAAGCTTATATTTTCTTTGCATTTTAGTCATGGTTTCCATAATATTTTCTCTTACTAATTCATGGTGCAGCTGATTTCTTGCTGTAAAATTACAGCTTACATTTGGGAAAGCCAAAATAATTCATGAATATTTTTAAATCTGTTAGACAGAATACGTTTTAAAGTTGACTATACAATCGTTCAAATAATCCATCATAGAACATACTCGAACTATTTTTCTCCCAGTGCAGTGGCAGCGGCAACGGCAGCCATATTGAATGGATTTGCACAAACGTGCAGAAAAACTTTTGCTGACACAAAGGATGCAAAAAGGTGAAAGACGCAGCACAGTTTCCCCCAAGGAAACTTGGACAAAGTAAATTTAATGCAATATTTTTACATACCTATACATACAGTCGCTTGAAGTTGGCAATAAGGGAATTTTTCGCACTTTCCTTTTTGCGAAGACTTATTGGTGCGAATTAGTTTAATCAGTGCGCTGGCGCTCCATTGAAATCCCGTTAACGTAATGGGCCTTTTTGGCAGGCCATAAAAAGTCATATAAACATTTCAATTAACGAGCCGCCCACGTTTCGGACCCCATCCCCCATATCCTACATATACTCGTATATCCCAGCTACCTGACAGGCATCGACGAATGAGCCGTGGCTTTGATAAATTGAAGGCAATGCCCAGACCATGCCTTCCATCGGCAGTTAGTGAACCATCCCCAAAAAATCAGAAATCAGCCAGCCAGCTCGTTTCAATTCATGCCATTGCCTGGCTAATTTAGTGAGGAAATGGACACGAGGGCAGCGGGAGCAAAGGACTTCGCAGGACTCCAGGACGCTAGGACACCAGAGCACCAGCGACGACACAAAAGTGTCGTATTCAAGGTCATAAAACGTGCGTCATGGCCGGTAATCAAAGCATGAAATTAATTTCCAATTGATTTTGGCCCCTGTCGCCGGGGCCAATCGCTGCAGGAAGTTGACCAGCGGAAGTGCGAAACGATAAACAGCAACGACCGACGACGACGACGGCGTCGAAAAGGAAGTCGACCCCTAGCCCCCCTCGTGAAACGGGTGACATCCTTCAGCGGCGCCCAAGGAGGAGGATGAAGAGGGGAGGAGGAGCAGCTGGTGCAGCCTGGTGGGGTTGGGGTTGGAATAGTGGGCTGGACGGTTCAGCCGGGAATGTGCTGAGGGGGCATTAAACGATCAGGCATTTAATGACACCCGGTCAGCCATTGATTTGCCAAATACATGGACGAAGTACGAACAGGACTCGGACTCTCATCCCCCCGGTTCTCCAAAGGATGCTGAGGATGGGGTGCTAAGGGGGCCGAATTGGTGATGACTTGGACTCCGTTTGAGTCAACACAGCCGCAGGGATTGTCAATACCAAAAAGCCGGTCAGGCATGGCACATAGTTCACCAGCGAGGGAAGCTTTGTTTTAATTGTAATCCTAGTTTTTAGCGCCTAAGAATTACAGAAATTTATATTTATTTTTTAGTTATTAATTCTCTTAGTACCCTTTGAAAATGTAAGGATAATTTAAATCGAAAAAGTTAATTTACATCGGTAATTTGAAATATTTTATATTTATATTTACTAACAATACATTTCCAAATAAACTTTCAGAATTTATAATTGGTTCTAAACAAGAAAGTTTTTTTTTATACCCAATATATTTTTAAGCTAATCTTAAGTTCCAGTCAGGTTGGGATTATTAATTATTAAATCATTTAAATGAAAATATTTATCTGAACCTATCTCTAGACAATCTCAAAATTATTTTCAAAGTTGTTGGAATTGTTTTTATTTGCCTAAAATAAGTATAATTTTGTTTCCTTGTTTTGACTTGCCTATTTGGACTTTGTGTTCTAGATTCTAGGTATATTTCCCTTAGTTATTTACCTTGCTTGTTGATCCTAGCTCCTTCATTTCCTGCGAATGTTCTTTAATTATATTTTGTGTTTGCTTTTAATCAACTCTGAGAGCTGCCCTCGCTTGGCCGTAAAACTGGGGAACTGGCATTGTTGGGCGCGCCGCCCATGACCATCAATATGAGCGGAATGCGAGGTGAGGGGCGGATGGACGGCAGATGGCCATCTGGCCAGCTGACAGACCCTGCTCCTCCATCTCCATCTCCATCCACATCCACATCGCCATCTCCATTTTCATTTTCATTTCTCAGGCCTAGACCACAAAGCACAAACAACTGAAGCGGGGCATTTAATGTCGCTCTGGCTGTCATCGCCAAAATCGAATAACCAAAAACAGAAAAGGCAAAAAGGAGCAGGCAAAAAAAAAACAAAAAAAAAAATAAACAGAAAAAAAGGCCAAGTAGTGGAAATGGCCGGAGTGGCAGGCAAAACGAAAGCGAGTGCCTGACGAAAAAATATGCACAGCATACTTGACGTTTGTTCGCTCGTTGACGCCCAAGCTGCTGCAGCATGGGGCAGCTGATGTTGTCCCGCTCCCGCCCTGTCCGCCTTTCCCGCTTTTCCGCCGCTTTTCCCGTTGCCACAACCACCAGCAGCAGCGGTCCGGTCCCCAGAGCTGTCACTGTCGCTGTGGCTCAGGCATAGGCTGTTGCTTGTCCTCAACTAGGCACTCGGAAAAAGGGGAAGTAATTTAATAAAATATAAAAAATGATGAAAAACAATATTTAAATTGAATATATGGATTAGACAAAGAAAGGAAATAATATTGATATTTTTAAAAGAACTGAATAAGTAATTAATCTTAATCTAAATTCTTTCTAACAATTAAAATAACATGCAAGTAATTAATACAAATAGTTCAAATTTAAAATTAAATAAAATTAAATATCTTATAAATCGCTTTCATTATAAAGGAATTTCCCACTAGTTAACTACTTATTCTAGAGATATTTAAAGTAGTAATAAAAGTCCTCTTCGAATATAATATTCATTTCTTTTCTGAGTGTGGACTCTGGCCGAGATGTGTTCATGTCTAATGTCGAAATGGTTAGTTTCACTTTTTGCGTCAGAAATCGTAAAATTGGATATAAAATTTTACGAGCGTGTGGCTGGGCCTCGTCCCCAGTACCGAATCCCCAGATCCGAGTCTCGAATCTCTAGTCTCGAGTGTTCTGTTGGCTCTCTCGTCCTGCGTGGGCCCTACACACACACAGATACAGATACGAAACACTCACTCACACTCAGGGGCAAATTTGTCCTGCAAATGGCCGCCTGTTTTTGGTCACGGCACAAATTTTGACGCTTGACTAGCAGTGGCAGCTGAAGTTGAAGCCGAAGCTGAAGTGGCAGCAGCAGCATCAGAAGCAGAATCAGAAGCAGAAACAGCCAAAGACGAAAAGCGACGACGGCATTTTGTTTGCGGCTATAAATCATTTATGCAAGTTGCTCTGCCTGTTTGCGGGAAAATAAAAATTTAAACGAAATTTGTTTAGCAATTTTGCTGGTTAAAAATTTAGAACCCATTGGCTTCGTCTGCTGCTTCGGCTTTGGCTTCAGCTTCAGCGGGCCTTTTGTTCGAACTTTGAATTGTTGCATTTGAGGGCTATAATATGCAATAATCTCACATCTCACACACGGGGAAGCATAGGGATGCCCTACGGAATTGGGGGGAGCCTGCTATCCGGCAGGATACATATGTCTATATGTATATTCATGAGCAATATATTTTATAAGCATCATTGTGCATATTGGATAAAAAATAAGCTTAAAATTCAAAAATATTCCCTTGCAGGCAGAAGGCAGCAGGCAAGTAAAAGCAATCAGACGCCTAGCCAGCCAGTTTGCTTCCCCGACCATTTTTCTTCCATCAGAAGTTCACCATTGTGGGAAATGCTGTGCAGGGCCTCAAACATCCTTTTCCCATACAGCAGCCAGAGAACCCAGAACCCAGAAGTACGAATACCCAGGGAGAGGAAGGATGTGCCGAGTTTGGAATGTGTTTGTAAGTCTATTGTAACAGCAATATAAGTGCGAGGATGTGGGGGCGACTAAGAGCTCCAAGTCGACAGTAGGAGCAGCAGGAGAAGCAGCACCAGCAGCAACAAAATATTTACAAAATTGTAATGGAATATCAACAGATCATAAAATCATGCACATTTTATTTGTCGTAGTCGTAAAATGTAAAAAAACATCTACCCACCACACACACACACACACTGGCACACCCACTTGGAAATCCTGGCTGGGAATGGATAAAGTATATTGAAAATAAAATGAAAATATTTTATGTGTATTACAATGGCAGCGTGTGGCAATATCTCGAGTACAAGTACAAGTAGGACGGATAGAAAATTGTGGCATTTATTAAATGGCTTTGGCTTTAGCTGTGCCTTCTCCCTCCTTTCCCTTTTTCATCCTTTTCATCCGACTTGGCTTATTTCATTTTACTACCGCATCAAGAAAAGGCCGGCTGCTTAGCTGCATTATCCTGGCGATGCCATGATGCCACGCCCCCCTCCCCCACGGCAATTACTTGATTGGGGCGTCATATAGAGCCGGGCTTTAAATTGAATTAGGAAAAGTGCAGTTCAGTGCTGGAGTACGACCAAAACAAAATCCAAGCCACAAAATTAAGGCTACACGGAAAATAATAAAAATATTTAATATATTACGAATATTTATAAATGAATATTATAATAAAAGATTATTAAAAAGCCGGGATTTTGTACAAAAAAGTTAAATTTTTATAGAGCAAATATGTATTTGGGACATTAATTTTCAGGTTGGTTATTTTCCGTGCAGCAATACTGACAGCAATAACAGACAGGGGGGCGAACGACTTGAACAAGTGTCGCCTTGCCAAAACTTTTTAGCTAATTTCCGATTTTAACGAAGAATTTTTAAGCATCAGCCACGCCCCCATTTCGAGGGCGTCCGAAGGCCTGGACAGCATCAAAATCACTTGGGTGCTCGCAGTTAACGAGAAAATGTCTGGCAAACACTTAAACTTTTACGATGAGATGCAGTCAACGCGGGCCGCACAGTGGGCCAAATGGCGGGACCTTAGAACAGTTCTTGGGCCGCATAAATAAAAATATTTCTGGACACCCCCAATCAGTATACTTAAAAATGTTTATGTGCCCCGCAATTTGTACCGTGCTCATTTTATATTTCTTTAAATTTATTCTAACATCATCGTGATATGGTTAAATTATGTAGTTAAATCGTTAAACCTACTCAAAACATGACAGTGAAAGCAAGATGCTTAACTGATTTTTTTAATCACACATTAAAAATTAAGGAAAGATATACAAATGCAAGCGCAATCAGAATCAAGAAACAATCTGCTGTGAAAATCCCATAAAAATCCGTTTTATAGTTTAGACACCCATTCCAGAAATACACATAAACAGTTTAACATTTATATACCCATGCCTATCTTTATATGCAGCGTAGATGGCTTAAATGAGATTCTGATATGAAAATCTGGCTGTATCCATTTAAACGACACTTTGACTGATGTTGATTGATTGCCCAACATAATGAGTTGCAGGTGCATTTATATGGGCCGCGGTCAATGGGCTGTGAAATGTGAAAACTAATCCATTGGACCGTCGACTCGATTCAATGACAATTGATTGGCGACCAAGAGGCGTCATGGGGGAAATCAATTAAGTGGGAAAATGGGTAACAGCCGCCGAGTATTAGCAGTTAACAAAAGGGAGCGACGAACAGCGAAAGGGATTTATACAAATTAGTTTCTCCTAATTAAGGAGGTAAAATATATCCTACAAAATCCATTACCTAACCGCATGTGCTGAATTATTATATTTAAGGTTGGATCGAGAATTCAGATCCTATTCCACAGTGCGTTTATTATTCACTGGTCCGAACACCTTTCACCCAGTTTTTCTGTCCTAAACTAAACGAGGCTACTTTCGAGAATAAAACAGTTTTGCCCCGAGAGTGGGGGAACACGTCAGCATTCAAAGGCTAATCCCAAACCAAAACTATTAACTGAATGCTAATTATTGGCAGCACCCGAACTGCTAAGAACCCAGCTATTTTTAGGCCATTCTCGGGGCTGACAATTTCACTTTAGTGTCCGCTTTACGGGCGGCCACGCCAATGAAAACAAAAACCTGGACAAGTGCAGAAACGAAACCTACGTAATTGAACACGACTGACACTAAAAATAACCAACCGACCAAGCAGCCAACCGAGCGACCAACTAACCGAGTAACCAGGCTTTCGACCAGGTCGAGAACATCAAGCCAGAACCCCAGCTAAAGAAGCGATAAAAAGGAGATAAAACGCCCAAAAATAAAACAACACCGAAGTGAGAGATTGAGGTCCGAGCACCGAGACTATCCCCTCTATCTGGTACATCCGATACTGTAGTTATGGCCACAACGCAACTGAAGTAAATAGTCTTGTTTTATGGTTTATTTAAAAGTCAGCCGCCGGGTGGCCAGCAGAGCGATAAACAAGCAACTCACTCCCAGCCCAACTCGACTTCCACTACTGGACTACTCCACTCAGTTTGACAATTGAACACTCGGAGCCGTCGGTTGACCTGCAATTCCAGGCAGGAAGAGCAGCCAGCAAACCTGCCGAACGCTTGTCAGACAGCTTCCTCCCACCACTCGGCCTCCTCCGCTCGGCCCCAAAAGACAAAAATTCATTTGCCCGAAATTACAAATTACGGCACTTGCAGTCACTGCCACTATCGCCAGGCCATGGCTCAGACACCGACGATGAACGGGCACAGGGAGAAAATCTGCATCCACAATTGGGCCAACCAAATGTTGTGAAAAATGGGGATCTCAAAATGACAAGGCAAAATATTTATCACTAAATTAAAATCCTTTTAAAATATGTGTGTTATATTCTTCTATTTTATTTTTGCTAATTTATTAGTCAAGCAAGGAGTTATGGAAAATTGACTAACATTTTTGGAAGCCTCAGACAATTTTACAATTGAAGTTTGTAATAATTCTGGTATATTTATTAAATTGATTTAATACTAAAATATCGTGTTAGAAATTTATATTATTTATTAAACTGAGAAAAATTATTATAATAATTAAAGAAAGAACTAAGTACATAAGTTTGATCTATAAATGAATAAAATAATAAAAAACAAATAAAATAAATATTTTAAATATTCAGAAAATAGAGTTCTTAAGTTAGGGCTTTTGACTTATACATACCTAAATATATCCTGAGAAATAAGTTAGGAACACAGTAAAAATTCACAGTTTGTGTATTGCAAATGCTTCAATTTTTTCGTTTTCAAAGTAGCCAATTATAGGTATGCTAAACCATTTTCTCTGATATTTTTGCCGAGTTTTTTCCCGTGTGTTAGAACGCATTGAAAGCGGTAGTTGGCAAGCAACTATTAACTCAACAAGCATAAAATGAAGCAGTCCCAGTCGAAGAAGAGGATGCCCAGGTCTGATTGCGGTGGCTTTTTTGTAGGGTTGGGTTGGGTGAGGTGATAACTGGGCTCCCCGGCTGGATGGCTGGATAGCAGGATGGCAGGAGAGCTGGATAGCTGGTGGCAAAGGTCGCTGCCTCGGGTGGCGGCTGAGCCGGCAAATAAGCCGACAGGAGCGGCAGATATCGTTGACGGGCGACCCGGTGACAGGAGCCAGGAGATCAGGGTGCAGACAACTGGAGAAAACTGGAGCCAATGCCAGGGTTATTACATTTGCATGCGGCCCTGCTCCTCCTTCCCTTCGTTTCGCCCCAGCAGCCAACCTACTTTGGCCCATATTTCAAAACTGTCGACACTCTCCAACATGGAAAAGTACAAAACCAAAAAAAAAAGAGGCACAAAATGTGCAGAAGGAAAGCGCACAAGTCAAAAGGAGGCGCAATTATGACAAAAGTATGCCTGGCATAAATTTCCTAACAACCTCGTTTCGCACTTGTTAGTGTTGGTGTTGATGCTGATGGCGATGGCCTTGCGCCGAGCCACCCAAAAACCACTCCAGGCCCCACCCTCTGCACCACCTAACCAGCACCACCCACTCGAGGATGTTGTTATGACATTTGTTTGCTGCTAAATAAAGCGAGGCATTAAAGTTAATGACGCCCGGGCAGGTTGCTTAAAGTGCCAACCACCCGCGGCCAGCCACCACATAAATATGTACGTATATGTATGTATATAAAATATATATAGAAATATACACACACTTAACCCACAACCGGCGGGCAGGACAGACAGCCACCCAGCAAACCCCCGGTGGGCGTGGCAGGGAGCACCACTGGCAGGGCGGAAATTAGAAATTAAGTCGCGCGCTGTTTGAATATAAATTTAATTAATGTTACACAAATGCTTAAAAGCTGTAGTTTGTTTGCCCTAGACCGCCGACACGACAGCACCACTAGCACCACCCAGGAACAACAGCGACAGGATGGAGGACAAAGGACGGGGACCCCACCAGCAGTCAACTCTGACAGGCAACAGCACGCGCCTTCCGCCGTCCGCCTTCCGTTTTCCATTTTCCATTTTACTCCCCGGTCCTGTGAACTTTGGACGCTGTTTAATAGTTTTCAAACGCTTGTCTAACTGACGCCTTCCGTCACTAATATGTAACCGCAGGGCGAGGGTCGATCCGCCAATTAGGCGGGCCTAAAAATTCAATTAAAGTATAACTGTACAGCCCCCGGTCCCTTTTACTATAAGTTTATTTTGTATCTATTAAAATAATACTATTATTCTTAAGCATCATGGAATAGAAAATTTCAAATAAATAAAAATGTCAACATGATTAATAACATATTTATGATTTAAACATATCAATTTGTTATTTTATCATATTAGATAATTCATAAAAATTATAAATACCAAATGTAGTATTTCTTTAAACAAATTATGTAAAATATTATAAATATATATTCACATCAAAATGATATAGATAGCTTGATCTTAAAAAAATATTAAATTAACCTGCACATATCAGCCTAATCGTGTATCAAACTTTTTCTGGGTATTACCTAACCCTATTAATTTTTTCAGAAACAATTGAAATTTATTTATTTATTTTAATTTAGTATATTTATTTCCAACTTATTAAAATAATTAAAGTTTTATTTAAAATATATGAAACTGCTACAATGGCAGTTAAACATTCAGGATATGGAAATGATCTGCACAGCTTTCCATGAATCCTTTGAAATTCTCAAATTGCAATTATGCATTCCCGTTTCTATTATGTTGAGTTATATCCTCTGAGCTGTGTAACCCGATATTAGAGCACCTGGCAAGTTAACGGGGCGACCCTCTGCCAATTTGGATGGACATGGGATGGACTCACAGGGAAAGCCACTCGGAGTGGTCATCGCATTCCGGGGAATCGTGGGAACGGTCAGCTACCAGCTACCAGTGTGGGTTTATTTGTACGGAACTCCCGCTTGCGTCATGTGTGAGCTGTTCCACTGCTCCACCGCTCCACCTCCTGCTGATGCAGTTCATTAATTATTTGGCCGAAAGACCAGCGGGTTGTCACTGCTCTGCTAGTCGCATTTCCCCAGCTCGTTTTTCTCCCTTTTCCTCAGCTTGTTTGTTCGTGTGTGAGAATCGCTTTGGCCAGCGCAAAGTCGCTTAATTAGTTTCAGTTGAAGTTTATTATTAGCGCAAACTTTGACATCGATAACAACGTAAAGTCATTAGCATTTACAGCCATAGTTAGTCACAGTCACTTTTGGTAGTTCTTCCTCTTCTTCACTTGGTGGGAGTGATGAACTGGGGATTGGTAATGGAAGTGGTAGTGGGTTTGGGTGGGAGTTGGCCACTACACGACAATGCTTTCAATGCTTTGCCACTTGCTGTTTCTTTGCCCAACTTTGCATACAAGCCAAATTACATTTCACTCCCTGCCCTTCCGCTGCCCTTCGCTCTCCTCCGCAGATTTCAGCCATTTGCATCTTACAACAGGACCCCGTTTCATTAGATTCGGATTCGGATCCGGATTCGGATTTGGACGCTATATCTCTGTCCCCGCAGCGGTGTCATTAAATCATGCTAAATGTCAGTGACTGTTGCCGTCACTCTGAGTCGCGTTGCGCCAATTGCCCCTGGCGTTGCATGCACCAACACCCGGTAACCCCCCGCTAACCCCCCACTAACCCCTGGATTCTCTGACTCTGCTGCGGTTTCAAATGCAAATAGCAGCCGCGCAACAGCATTTCCATGGAATTAGTTAACGTTTACCATCGCAATGCTGCTGTTGCTGTTGCCAGCGACCATAACAACTAAGCACACGTAGAGAATTGATGTGCCAGAAAAGGTTAAAGTTGCCCGAAAACACCTAGGCAACTCTTTAAAGATATTTTGATAAAAGAGAAATGGCAAGCAGACAATTTTCTGAACTAGAAATACACGCATTTTTAAGACCGAGTTATAAAATTATAATTTTTATATTTGTGGTAATAAATAAGACACAAGTAGAAAAGGTAAAAAGTATCAGAAAAACAGATATTAAAGTTATTAAAAATATTTAGAGATAATTGAATAATATTAAAAACAAAGTTGTAAAAGCTTACATCTTTTAGTTGTAATTTATTATTTATTTTTAATATATAGGGGAATGTTTTTAATAAGATATTTTATTTATTTATTTTATATTTATTTATTTATTTTATAAGTCATCCCAACGCTACAAGCTTTGAGCTTATTATTAATGCGCTAGTCACAATTGAATAGAACTCTTCATTTTTTTCTTAAATTCAGATAGCTTTGTTTTGACTAACGCAAATCATTTGACTATAAATAATTTCCAAAAATGTTTAAGGTCAATGACTAGATAAGTCCGCACAAATAGATTTCTAAGAATTGTAATTTTTCTCAATAATTAGCTTGTTTACCTACTTCAGAGGAACTGAACATAAAGCCGAGTTCCGCACTCCACATTCCAAGAAAAGCTTTTAACTGGTTTAATGTCACGCGGAAGCAAAAAGTTGAACCATTAAAGGATTTCTATAAGCGACTTCGATGCGAAGTTTAGAGCTTCTAAATAAATAATGATTGCTAAATATAGTTGGGGAATAACTTGAATGGCTTCTAGGTCAATTAACAGCCATTGAGACGACTGGGCGGATTTTTGCGAGTGCAGATGAGTCCTCCCGGCTGCATGTCGCCGCTGTAAGCCGGACAACAAATTGACAGTGTTAAATTAATTTGAAAATACATGCAAGTGCCTGATGGTCCGCTGTATTTCAACTGCCTGCTCAATTTCTGGGCCACTTCTAGTTCCACTTCCATTTCTACTTTCATATACACAGTGTGGATATAGGTGGATGTGAATCCGCAGCGTTGTGGGCCAGACTAACTGGCAGGCGGACTGGCAGGCCCTGATGTCAGTTAGATGCTTTCCACTGATTTTAATTAATTCATCTGTCAAATAAGATTAGTTTTATGGTTTACATTGTACACACGGGCACACATGGAAATAGCAATACTGTTGCCGTATTTGGTTGCTGGCTCTGTGGTTTTGGGTTTTCGGGTTTGGGTACTTTGGTCAGACATTGGGTTATATGGGGTTATTTCGGGTTATTTCGGGTTATTTGGGGTCCTCGGGTTGGGATTTTGGTTCAGTTCCGTTCGCTTCGGTTGTTGAATTTCAATAAAAATGGCTTTAATAAACGACTAATTGATGTGTGCCTAAAACTAATGCTCCATTTGGCTAACAAGCTGCAAATGTCACTGATAAAGTTCCGCAGGACAAATACAAATACAAATACGAATACGATTCCCTGGGGTCCAGGAGTTTCAGAGGGTGGGTGGGTGAGGTGCCCTTAAACCGAAATCGCATTTCAGCAGTCCCATTAATGAGCTATAATAATTCAATAAACTGAAGGCAATATAAATTAACCTGTTGCTGTGCCGAGCGCTGTTGTTTGGCCCATTCTGTTCGGCCGGCCGTTTTCCCCGTGGTAAAACACACAAATTTCATTTTGACATGCATTGCAGACCACCTACACATGTGTACGGGCTCACAGATACACACATTTATAGTCGGGTAAATATCCAGTACGACCACATACTTCGGCCCGCAGAGATAGCCATGGGTATTTATACACAGTCATACGGCCCATTAGCCACAGATTTTGTAAATTATGTCAATAATTCAATACAGATATGCCAGCACTGCTGACATTTGTCAACCACCCAACGGCCACCCACACAGCTTTTCCACCCACCACCCCCCGCCTTTCCTTAACGACACAAGCAGCCGTAGTCGTGTCAAATTTGTGCGGCGCTCATTGTTAATCGCCCGTCCATAAGCCCGAAAACAATTAAGTTAATCAAATGCAATTGAGCAATGTCATTTATGATTGTTCCGCCACTTGGCCTCGCCGGGGAGCGATCCCTTTCTTCCCATTGTCCCCATATCCTGTCGCAGGATATATGTACTTTGGCGCTCAGTTTGTTTTCCTATATTTAGTAAGGAAATAGAAAATATAAAGTACATATATGGGGGAATAAAACAGCACAATTAATTTTTCTTGAATTTAAAAACAATTTTAATATAATTTAAGATAAGAAAAATTGTAAATGTAAATACTTACTAAAGATATTTTTTATAGACTTTTAATACAATTGTTCAATAGTTTTCCCATGCCCTTTGATTTTCCAAAAATTATTAAATCTTCAACAAATGGAATCTGCCTTAAATTCTAGCTCTTAAAATCATTAAAGACCCCAGGCATTTCGCCTTAATTAATTGTTAAAAGTAAATCAAACAAAAGTGCGAATTTATAAATTTCTGGAAAAGTCCCATCTGTTAATTGCTTCGTTTTAAGCCGCACCTTGTTGACTTTGGCCGGCGCTCAGGTGAGCCGGCGAATAACTCTGCTTAACGAGATCATACACACTTCGGTCTCTGATATACCAGCCTGTTTATTTATGCCGGCAAGTTGAACTATGAATGCTGCCCGGAGTTTCGGGCTTGCTCTCGTTATTAATAGGATTGTCAATCGCAAATTGTGGCTCTGTCTCTGAGTCAGATTCCCTCTGTATACATGGCCCAGGAGGCCCGGGAATCGGCTGGATACCAGGTCCTTTGCTCCCGGTTTGAATCCACCATCATCATCATCAAGAACATTGTCAGCATTGTTGTACCCATCCCATCGCAGCCCGATTTTCGGGGCTGCCTGCTGTTGCCAGGCTTTGGCGTTGTGGCTGAAAATTATTATAGCGGTTATTATTCACAGTCAATTACATTGCCACACAAACACAAACGTACTGGGAGCCAAAGGGACCGAGGACTAAGGACTAAGGACCAAGCAGCAAGGACAAAGGGGCGCGGAATCCGGAGACATTGAGAAGGAACCGCAGCAATCGCGTGGCCGCCGGTAAGACAGCGAGTGACGTTTTGACAGGCACCACTACTATCCATCCCCGTATTGTACATAATGACAATTATAATGGCAACCGCAATTATGGATGCCAGTCGATTAATAACGCCGGCAACTCGACTCCCGATTCCCCGCCGCCGGCATCTCGACTGCGCTAAGTAACGAGCACAAAGCGCCGTCAATTTATGGCTTCTGGCGCCTGGAGGAAATATTTTCGAGTGTATTAAAACTGTTGTCCCCGTTTGACTTTGAGTAGGGGAAGGTGAAGTTCCACTGCAGGAGGTGTGGAAATAGAGCTCAATCTTCTGTCAATTTCACCTTGCTTAATTTCGCATTTCGGCTGAAGCAAATGGGATGAAAGATGGCCTACAGCTTATCACTTCTGGGATTTGAGTTAAAAAAGATTTTCTTTGGTTTTATAAAAATTATTATAACAGTCATAGAAAATCAAAAACTTTGGCCAAACTATTAGAATATTGTAAAATTAGTTTAATAATATTTTAAGCTAATTAAACAATTATTTATTTAGGATATATTAACATCCAAATTGCTGTGCATTAAAGCGCATTAAATTAAAAGCTGACACTCGCATTAGGAAATGCATTTTGAGTGGAATAATGTGTAAAGTATTATAAATCTCTCCTAATATACAAATCCTTTCATCGCACAGCAAAAAGTTTGATTGATGGCGAGTTGTGAAAAAGTTCAATTAATTGCACTTTAAACTGTTTTCCATTCATCAGTAATTTTAAGGGTGGAGATCCAATTACAAATATTTTCAACAGCTTTAATGTTGAATTGATTTATAATCGCTCCAAAGTGGAGTGTCCAGAGAGTCTTGTTGTAAAATGTTTCTGGCCGAGCAGCCAATTTTTGGCCAGCTTGCGATAAAGTCGCCATCGCAACGGCCAGCAGCTCAAAGCCATCGACGTAATTTCAATGGCAATTATTTTAATAGATATTTCAGGGGATTACGTCTCCATCAACAGTGCCCCAAACTTTCTGTGCTTCCATCGTTTCGTTCCCATTGTGGCTGATTATTTATTTCGCCAGAAAATTTCTTGAGCGACAGCCGGGCTTAAGTTGTAGCTGAGGACTTTGAGTTGGCATTGCTGATGTAGATGTTGCTGCTGCTGCTGTTGAGCGCCAAATCGTTAGCGCATTTTAATTAAACTCTAAATTAGTCATTTTCATTGCCTTTTGGCACAAAGTAAAAGTGCCCTTCCGCTTCCTTCCTGGCATCCCTTTTTTCGCCATCGGTTGTAGAGGGGGAGTCCTTGCAATTCGTTTGAAAGAGTGAAGCAGGCGCCTCATTGCGTGTATGTGTGCGTATCTGTGTTTGCCATCGTTGTATTTGTATGTTTATTGCTGCGCTTTTTGCCGCTGCTGCTGCTGCTGCTTTTGCAAACTGCTGCTGGTGGTGGTGCTTCTGCATTTTCATTTATTTCAGACGACAGATTCCATGGCGGGCTCTTGAGTCTCGCAACTAAATTAAGGTTAAGATTGCAAATAAAATGTATTACCCAGCTCCGATCCCCCGAAACTCCCGAAACCCCCCGAATCCCCGCCTCACGCCTCATTTGAAATGCATAAACAACTTACAAAGCAAAAAGTTCAACGACTGTCGCCATTTATCTCTTTTAGCTTGTCTCCTTGTCTAATGACACGCCCACTGGAGGGGGCGGAGGGCGGAAGGAGGGGCCGGTTCATGGAAATTCATGGCTGAGACGGCAGCGAGCGGCAGAAACCGCAATTTAAGCCTAAATGCTGTGCGTTTAAATAACAGCCAGTGCCGACGGTTGCGGACATGCAATGGAGCCTGCGTCAAATTCAAGACAAACCGAGAGCAAATTTGCCGCCAGGCCAAATTGTAGACCCTTGCCAACCCACCATGCCGCCATCCCGTCCAGATTTCCACTTTATATGTGTATCTCCTCGCCGACTGCCAGATGCTGCTGTCAGCACGCCTCGGGCAGAGACCAATGCGGCGTATGCGCAATGTGTGCCCCCTCCTAAAATGCAACGGCAACGGCTAAGGCAACGGCTAAGGCAACGGCTAAACTGCAACTGCAGGCTACTAAATTTAACTACAGTTAAATAAATTCCCTGAAATTAGTAATATTTATGTTACATTATTGCACTGAAGGCGGCCACAAATAGGAGTGAAGAGTGGAAAGGAGGCAGCAACAAAGCAACGGCGTCGTGCGGTTAAGTAACCACTCTTTATCTCTTTCAATAACAAGTCCAACGACAACATCAGCAGCAGCAGCAGCAACTACAACTACAACAACTGCAACTAGAACTATGCGGTGCCCGAGCCACTATCCCCATCTCGTTGCCTTTTGTTTGCTGCCCCTCGGTGGAACTCCTCTGCCGACATGAATGAATGACATAATGGTGGAAGACCACAATTTCAAAAGCATACTTAACAAATATTACGAAATACTACGGAGAAAAGTGCACGCAACAAAAGAATAACAGGGCAGGCCAAAGAATCGTAGACGGGCGACATGGTTGTGGGTAAAGAGATGAACAGCAGCAGCAGCAACATCAGCAACAGCAACATCAGCAACATCAGCAACAGCAACAGCCGCCTAGGTGAGCTAAACAAAAAGAGCAAAACAATGCAAACGACACGCAGTGGACAAGAGGCCACAATAGACTTTTGAGGGCCAGAAGTCCAGAGATGCTGCCGTGAGTTCATTGCTCGTGAACAAGTTTTGGGATTCCTCAGAAATTATACCAATTATAACTAGAAATATGTACATTAAATGTCTGGGAATCTGTAAATTAATTACTATACCAAGTCTTGTTGTCATTAAGATACTGCTGATGAAGCTAACACAAGTTAATTATTAAAAAAAATGTTTTTTTTTACATTTTTAAAATATATTTTCCGAAGTTTGTCACTACTTTTACTTTTTTATGTTTAAATAAATAATATTCCAGGTGTTATTTTAAAAAGCTTATTTACTTTTTTAATGAATAAAAATTATTTTAATTTCCTTTGCCGTTTTAAAAAGAGTTTTATAAACATTCAGACATATTTTTTTAAAATTTTTTTAAATCACATTTTTATTGTTATAATATATTATTAATTAAAAAATCTTACAAATAAGTTATCATTACTGTAATTCATTTTCGAAAGAATTCCGATCTTTCATTTTTATTTATTTATTATTGACTCGAGAACCGAGCGTTCTCCCACCAATAGTCCATCAATGTTTCCCACTTCGATCACCATTCGTGTCCTTCCGTCCTCCGTCATCTCCGATCGGAGGCAATCCGGGACAATGGAGAAACTGTTGTTGCTGCATTAAATAATAATCATAATAAGTAATGTGGGGAGACAACGTTCTCGGCCTGCAGCAAAGTGGAGTGCATTTGGGGGAGAGGGTGAGTTCGAGGGTGAGGGTGACTGCTGGACGGAAGGACGGAGGGATGGCACTCGGGCCAGCTAAACGTCATGCAAAGTGCGGTAAAAGGACACTACAGGATGCCAGCGCTGATGTTACACTTCCTGCTGGCTGGCAGCCAGTCAGACTGGCAGGCAGCTCCTGCCTGTTCATTTGCCAGCCGGCTTTGTTGCTGCGAAAATACCTTATAGTTGCATGTAGCTGTTGTCGCCGTTGTGTGTGTAGTGTCTCCACTCATCAGCGCTGTTGTTCCTCAGCCTCATCCTCGGCTTCAGCTTCTGGCCAGGTTCTCATCCCCATCCTAGTCCTCGTCCTCGTCGTCGACCTCATCCTCATCCTGAAGCCTGTCATCGTGGCGCGGTCCCTTGTTAAATCCTTTACCAGGCTCTGCATTGTTGCTCACTTTTGCCTGCCAGCCGAGCCATTGTTCATATAGACAAGTTGGCCTGGCCCGGCGTGGCCTACACTGTCTCCTAATAGCTTAGCCTTCTACACGTCAAACAATGGCAAATGAAATGAAGGGATTGGTAAAATAATAAATTGTTCTTGAGCTCCCTTTATCTCGAAAATATTTATTTTTAGAGTTTGATGTTATTATTCAAGTGTTCTCTAATTTAAAATAATAAAACAGCTTATGAAAACTATGAATTGTAAAATATTTTAGTACGAGAATAATACTAAAATACTTCTTATTTTGTAATATTCGATACTTATAACTTATTTCAATTTATTCCATATTTGAATAAATTTAAATATTTAATTGAATTTACATATATTTTTTTCTGTGCATTGTATACCTCTGTGCGGTTTATATGCGCACAGGTAGTAGCTTTTGCACGGCAGCGGCGCCAGAACAATGCCTTGGCACACATCTCGCATTCGCCTTTACTTTACCGTATTAAGCTGAAATGATTTAATGAGCATGTTTTACCCAAAATGTAGTAATTGTCACGTATTACGTGCTCAGCCTGAAGATTGCGTATGCAGAGCTGACAAATAGCTAAATCTTTGGAGCAGTCCAAGGCAGCCTATTTGCCTGGTTTTTCAGCTCGGCTCAAGCCGGCTCCCAGCTCGAAATATGTATATTTGCATATGTAATTTGATGGTAATACTCGTTAAAAATATATGCATATATCTGCGTATGCCCCGTTTCTGAATGTGTAAACAACAAAAGCAGGGGCAAGTACGTGGGCTTAGCCCAGTTAGTTGTTGGCATAGTATACCGGATTTTGGGGGCATAAAGCTCAGCATACTTACTCGGCTTGCGTCTTGGATTCCCAGGTTCCCATGCTCTTCCCTCCCTCGCAAAAATCCAAATTAGAACTCTGGGAGCAGCACGTGGGAAAAATATGGTTTACTCTTGTTGTTGCTGTGGCGAAAACTCTTGACGAAACAAATTTTCATGTTGAGTGCATAAAAACTGTAAAAAATTCATATAAAACCGAAGAACGCACTTTACACGCTCTTCCGTCGAGCAGCAGACCCCTCTCATAACATAGATACAAATAACCACAAAGGGAGAAGCGATGACGTCCACGTCTGAGTGACATGTAATAAAAACGAAACAATATTGTATGATAAAGTATACGCCCAGTGGGCACACACACACTGAGATGAACATGGGGACATGTGTATATGAAAACTGAATTAAACGAACTACGAATGGGAAATAATAACGGCAGCAGCATAACAGCAACAACAATGCCCCGCCTGAAGAACAAGAAAAGCAATAGCGGCACAAGACAAAAGATAATGGCAGCAGCAAAAAAGCAAAAAAATGTCGACCAAGAAGGGTCAGCAAAAGCAAAAGCAGCAGCAGCATCAAGCGAAAGCAGCAACAATATGAATTCGCAGCGTAAACAGGAAGCACACAATGGAGTCAACTCTCAACTGTCGTCGGGGTCACCAACGAGCAACGAGCAACAACCGAAAAACAACAACAACAACGGCAACGATTGCAGGTCTTTCGGTCGGTCACTTAACAGTTGTGCTTCACTTTTGAGCTGCTTTCGTTACGTTACGTTACGACTGCCTTTGCCAGCAAGCAGCATACTTTATTTGATGGTCATAACTTTTTCATTAGAACAAAAATATATATTCGAGCACAATATGTCCCGCAGCGCCGTAAACTACACACAAAAAAAAAATGTAAATAACAAAAAAAAAAGTAGTTTCTTTTTTTTTTTTTTATTTTTTTTTTTTTTTTTTTTTTTTGATAGTTTAATAAAAAGAAAATAATTTTTTTTTTTTGTTTTTTTGGAATTAATGGAAGTTATTAATTCGGAAATATTTTTTGTTTGGTGTTTTTGTTGTTTTTTTGGGGTGGGGGAAATAAGAAAAAAATATCT
The DNA here is from genome assembly GCA_037075205.1 of Drosophila prostipennis. NCBI lineage: Eukaryota > Metazoa > Arthropoda > Insecta > Diptera > Drosophilidae > Drosophila > Drosophila prostipennis. The sequence continues at coordinate 350,279 of JBAMCJ010000851.1, forward strand.
TTTGTTTTATTTAAATTTAATTTAAGTAGGCAGGGTGGGGGGTATGACAAATTTGGGCGTGAGCGTCGTGGGCAGTGTGCTTTTTTTTTTTTGTTGATGGGAAGAACAAGAAATACCACGGGGCGGGGGGGGGGCGGGGCGCGGGGGCGGGGAGGAGAGAGTGAAGTAGGGAATAAAAAATAAAAAATAAAAAAATAAATAAAAAAAAATAAAAAAAAAATATAAAAAAAAACTATAATATTTAGTATATACTATTTTGTGTCTTCTACTATTCTTGTGTTTTTTTTTTTTGGGTATTTTCTATTTTTGGGGTTGGGGAGTGTTTTTAACTCTGATTTTCTGTTTTTTTTTTTTATAAGTATATAAATAAGTACGGCTCCACGAGTGCCACAAGCAGTTCATATAGAGCACTCGCCTCTTCCCAACCTCATCCTATATAGTATACGAGTATAATATATATGAGTGCGCTTCGGTCTGGCATTGTGTTTACTGTGGGTTATGGGCCCTCGCTTCTCGGTTCTGGGTAGTGGGTACTGAACAACAGGAGCAATAGCCCGGGTTGTCATACTTTTTGGATGACCATAAAAGTCGCTGTGAAGTAGGACGCTTTACGGCGGAGTCAGAGTTGGAGTTCGAGTCAGAGTCTGACCCACGGCTCAAAGCCCTGTGCGCTGAGCGATGAAAGTTTAAGTTTAACTCCAAGTCGCCCACAGGGGAGCGAGCATCGGCGCTAAAAGTCTTGAGAGCCAAACGAGTTTGAAGATAAACAAAGATGCGCAGGGCTTCGTCTGGCTGAGCGAGCGGCCCAAAGCGGATATTCTTAAAGTCGCGCTTAAAGACAATGGGATAATTTCAGATTAAATAGTTGGCAGAGTTTGGAGACTAAAATTACTGAGTAGAAGCAGGCATAAAACAGAGATAAACGACTACAGAAAATTATGTAGAATTATTAAAAAAAGTTATTGGTCACACCAACGAGGTATAATAAAATAATTTTAGGTCTAGAATTACCACTTCTTATTATAAAAATGTTTATTATAACTTAATTCTAAAATTACTATAATTTTAAACAAACGTGTATTATTTCTTAAAAAATTATTTAAAAGTATAAATCATTTTCAAAATGAAATGTACGATTTTTTATTAAAATTCATGAAATCGTTTCTGCGATTATTCACCTATTTTTAGAAAATATTTGAAACAGATTATATAATCATTTTGAAAATGAAATGAACGATTTTAAATTAAAATTCATGAATGCGACTCTGCGATTACTCACATATTTTTAGAAACAAATTGTATAACAATTTGTATAATAATTTTTTAGAATTTTATAACGATACAAGACACAACTTAAAATTAAAATTTGAAAAAGAAAGCACACGATTTAAAATTCATGAATGCGTTGCTACGATTGGCAAGACAGGCCAATAACACTTGATGTAATTGCCCGTTGTCACATGGCAGCGCTGCCTTTATCCGGCGCGCCAGGCGATTCTTAATTATTCCAATACCCATTGCCGAATCCCCGCCGTCCTCTTGTTCGCGCTGTCTTGTCTTCTGGCTGTTGGCTTTACGTCGATAGGGCATGCCATTTTCAGATTAAACAGCAACTAAGGAGAAATGTCTTGTGCTAACGCTGCAATGGCATGCAACATCGCTGCCGCTTTTCCCGCTTCTCGATTTCCCGCCAGCCCACTTTTCCGCTCCCCAGGTGAGCTGAGCAGGAACATCCAAGCGAAGCGGCACATTCCTTTGCATGGGGAACTTTTTGCATTCGAATATCAAAATCAACAACTAGTTTTGTTGTTAGTCCTCGCTCCCGTTGCATACTATCTATAAGTACTATACCTGCACAGCTATCTGCAGAAAAATAGAAGCTGTAGCAGATATTTCAACGGAATTTTGACAAAAAAAGAGATAAATCCTGAATCTTAACTTCTTAACAAACAAAATCAGTTCTATTTGTTAAGTAGTTTGCATATTTATTTTTTAAAAATGTATTTATTTATTTTACAGCAATCTGCAGAAAATAGGAGCTGTAACAGAATTATGACAAAAAAAGAGATAAAACTTTAATCTTAACTTCACATTAAACAAAATCAGTTCTATTTATTTAGTCAGGTTGCTTATTTATTTTGAAAAATGTATCTATTTATTTTAAGAGGTGTTTTTGGTTGATACTATAAATCACCACAAAAATGTTGTTTAACCAAATTCCAACAGAATTTTTATAGACTTTCGGTTGAACCAGATTTCTGTAGCTGCCATAAAATTCCCCGAAAATATGCCAAAAAACAGGGAGCCAACATTTTTTGCTTCAATTAACTTTAGTTCTTTTCCAAGTATGCAAATACCGGATACCTATTAAGTTGAACCCCTCTGTGCATGTAGCATTTCCCAGTGTTTCTGCACTCGGCTTGTATTTGCTTGTTGATGCTGTAAAGCCAAGGAAACTTTTGTCCTCAGTTGCCCAAATAAGACTGTGTACACACTGTGGGAAGGCTGGTGACGGTGGGTGGATGTCAATGGGATGGCTGGGCAAATGGGTGGCTCCTTGGTTTGCTGGATGGGTTGATGGGTGCAAACACAAGTGTACAAACACTCGTGGCGAAAGATTGTCCTGGGAAATACAGACATCGCTGCTGTCTCTGTCTCTGTCTTATTCTCTTTCTCCTTCTCCTTTTCCAGAGTCGCAGTTGCAGTTGCAGTCTCGGCGCAAGTCGCATATAGTTGAATGCCCCAGAGGGAGCTTACAAAACTATTATGCTCTCGCGCAGCAGTGCCAAACCGAAACAACAACCAGGACCAGCAGAACCAGTGCAGTGCAACAACAAAGGCGGCCACAACAACTGTACTAATAACAGCAGAAACAACAATCCCGCCCCAGAAACATGGCCATAACGGCCAAGGAGGAGGAAGGCGGGGAAACGGGGACTCGCATATCAGCTTACAAATGCAATGAGAAACTGCAAATGCAAAATACCAACGCGACTGCAGCCAAAGGATATGGAAGGATATGGGTGGCAAGTCAGGTGGGTGGGTGGTTGCTGTTTTGGCCAGGCTTCAACTGTCCGCTTAAGCCGAGGGGGAACACACACACACAAACACACACACGTGGGCAAGACAAAAAGTCAGAGCACTACAAAAATCATGCCCTAAGTATACCCTCAAGATATTTTTTCAGCTTGTACTTTTTTAATTTGGTTGTTTTGTTTGTCATTCCCCGTTTTGTTTATTGTTTTTGCTTTTGCTGCACGCTGCTGCCGCTGCTGCTGTTGCTTTGTAGTTGACAAATACATTCATATGACTAGCATGGATTTGCTGAAATGGACATGAAAATGAGAAATACGTTCAACGAACCAGCAAAGCGGCTAAGCACAAAACAACACACACAAACACACACACACAGTACGGGAGGGAAATGTGGAAAATTCAGGGGAAAATGACAGGGGGGCTAAACCATATCTTGGTGCTTAATTCCGCCCCACTGACAAGAAAGTATCCGAGGACGTCTAGGCCAGGCTTCATCTGCAGTTACGCATTCAAAACTCATCAGCGACAATGCAACAGCGTCATCAGTCTGAGTTCTCAACTGCATTTCTGCATTTCTGGCACTGGCACTGGCACTTCGTATTGTTTTCCGTCCCAGCCCAAGCCCAATCCCATTTTTGCCCCCTGGGATTTCTGGAATTCAGACGACTGCATGCCATCAAGCCTGATTAATGCCCATTTGACGCACAACGCTGCGTATACGTAACAATGGGCAAAATGTTTTCACAATCGGAGACATTTCTCCCAGGTAAAATCTCTCTTTTTTAGACTATGTATAATTAAAATCTAGATTTCATTTTTAAAATTCTTATTCTCGTTTTTAAATTATCGAATCAATTATTTGTATCATTTTTGTATTTTCTGTGCAACCTAAAAATCTAAGCTTCAAAATGTTTGAGCTTCTTGCAGTTGCAGCTAAAATATGGCTGTAATCTATCCCTAACAAGCAACCGAGAGATGAGGAGTTTTTCCGCAGGGGGAAATACAACTCTTGCTGTTCAGTCATCTTTTCAGCTTGTCCCTTTTTTTTTAGGGTCGGTAAGTTAAGTAGAAAATATTACGTATACGCATTGTTATGCTTTTTGCCAAGACAAATAAGATGGCGGACAGAAATCACAATGTGCATTGTTATATGGCACACAAAAATTGTATATCCATTGGAGGAAGGGGGCTTGTGTGCATGTGCGTGTCGTTATTAGAGTCAAAATTGTATGACATACAAGTTGAAGCCAAATGCACGCATAAACCGGGCAACAACAGCAGCCGTGGAGGATTTGGACAGGGAAGGAGTTACAAGTTTAAGTTTAAGGGGATTTTATAAAAAACAAATAAACCAAGCAATTTGCCCAGGGTACCAAGAAAATCTCTTAAGGTTTAAACTCATTAAAAAAAGTGCCTAAAAGCATGCTTTGAAATATTTTATTAAAAAATGAAAATAATAAATTATTTATTGACTTAAATTATTAACAATTATGAATAATTTTATATTTAATTTCTAAAATAATTATCTCTTTTTTTAACTAAATTTAAAGCCTGCTTGAAATAATTTACTGAGGACTTAAATCACAAGAAAAGGTGTCTAAAAGTATGCTTTGAAATATATTTTTTTCCAAAATTCCTGTTTTTCAATATTCTTAATAACGAATAATTTCAGTTTATCATTTTAGAACGCTTTGTTTTTAGCTCGCCCAGTTTCTTGGAGATTTAAACCCCTCTTTCGGTATTCCGCCACTGGACTTGGGGCGTTTTGGCGTTCGGGTGGCCAAAAGACAAGACAAGGCCATGGACAGCCAGCAGAAACAAAAATCTCATATCTAATGGATGTGCTCGCTCATGTGTGCGTGTGGCTCTGCAGGCATCACGTAATCATTGCACAACTAAAAGGCAGCCATTATTATTTGAATGAGAATGTGAATGTGAATGCGACTGCGAAAGCGAGTGTGTTGGGAGCGTAACAGAAAATTACAAGCAAAAGATGTTGGCATTTACGATAAAAGCCCTGGTAATGTTCTCCTTACCGAGGCACTGACAAACACACAAAGTCCCTAAGCCGGTCCGATTTGGCTCTGCTTGTTAGCCGAGTTTCGAGCTCCGAGCTCCCAGCTACAGGTTACCATTTTGGGTTGTGGGGGATTGGGGGAAAAAGGAAAAACACACCCATACTCCCCTTGAATCTGGGCGATTTTTCAATACTGCGCAACGAACACGTACACATGCGTGTGTAATTGCTCTTTGTCTGCATTTGTCTGCAATTAATTTCGTTAATGAATGCATAATCGCATTTTTGTGCACGCCTCGAAGCCATTTGGGCCCGCGGCCGACTGAAATTATTGCAAAAGAATTCAAATGAAAATAAATTTACGTAAAGGAAAAACTCATTAAAATGAGCCCAGACGTAAGGAACAAAATACAAAAAAAACCGAAACTCCCAACTCCCAACTGAGTTTCCCCTGCATATATGTACTCACACAAATATGTGCATTATTTTATTTCATTCGTTTGTTTGTTTTCGCTCCGTTCCGTTACGCTTTTTTTCCAATTTGATTATTACTTTTTTTTTCTTTCGTAGCCAGCGTACGAATAATGAATTTAATGAACCATTAAGATGCTCGCCCAGTGATAAATTTCAATGCGGGGCATAAATTAAATGGACCCTGGAAATGCGGACGCATTTGGCCTCTCAACTTTTGATTGGAACTCCCAGTCGGCAGTCGCTAGTCGGCAGTCGCTAGTCGGCAGTCGACATTCTCCATTTTCACGTTTCAATATTTGCGTTAAGCACACTTTCGTATAAAGCGTATATACGTATAAACACCTCTGGGGGGCCAGCAGCCCACGTGTTTGAATTTTTTAATTTTGATAATTGCACCACAAATAAGCAAGCGCCCTCTGCGAAACTTTTTGCCAACTTTCAAATGCGACTTAAGTCTGCAACTTGCTGCTGCTTTTTTGTGTTGCTGCTGCTGCTTTTGCTGCTGCTGCAGGAGCAACAATAAGTCGAGCAAATTTTTTTGACAAATTGCTGCAACAATATATTTTACTTTTTTCCCCTTGGTTTTTCGCTCTGGCTTTGGGCGTAACAAAAGTGTTTTACATGCCAACAGATTCATGGTATTTACACGCACGCAGCATTAATGTCGCAGCTTCCCAGGCGCCACCCCATTCCCATTCCCACCCCCCAGTTTTTCGCACATGGAAGTCTCACGTTGTCTGTTTGTCTGGGTCTGTGGTAAAACTTTTCTTACATGCAAATACAAGGGCCACAGGAGGAGGGGGGCGAGGCACGCCCCTTTTTATCCACACACACACAAACACACCGACTCACCCACAACAAACTCTGTACTTTTTGCATTGCATACTTTTCAGGTTGCGTGCGTGAAAAAAGAAGAAAAACGAACTTTTAAGCTGCTTTAATGCGTTTGGTGCGTACGTCGAAGGTGCAGGGTCGTCCGGGGGGAGGGGGTGAGGTGGGTGAGGAATGGGGAAAGGGGTAGGTGATTGTGGTTGGCAGTGCGAGCGTGAGCCACCTTAGCCAAGTTCAAGCCGTTGAAAGTGCTTTTAAAGTCGCAATTTACATAAACAAAGTAAGAGGCCGGCAACGACTGAGGGATACCCTGCAAAAGCGAATAAAAATAGTAAACTATTTATTTTTAGATAACATTTTTATATTTAATTTTTATATATATCCTTTTCCTAGAATTTATTTTGATTTTACAAAGGACCTTTCCTTGTTTTTTTATTTTCTGTATTTATTTCAAATTTTTTGTTAAGAAATCTACAATTACTCTGGTTGTGTATAAAATAAAATCCTTAAGAAACTGAGCCTTTGAGTAGGTTTATAAGGTTTTATCCTTTATTTTCGCATTGCATTTTGTGGATTAAGGTAAAAATAAATAAGCAACAAGACTTTCTCATCGTTGTTAGAAAATGCATAAACAAGTTGACGACCCATTTTCAAGTGCCTGTCTAATACACCCTGTTAAACTCTTTGGGAATTAAAATGAATAAATAAATAAGAATAAAAGCAAAAGTTCCCAACTCAACTTTAATTACATTCTGCTCTCCGGTGTGCGAGTGTATGTGTTTTCTTGTGTGAGTGTAAGTGTGTGTGTGTGTATGGTGTGTTCCTCTGTGGCTCGGTATTTTCAAGTCAATGCTTATTTAGACGCTTTCATTGTTACTGCCCTGGCAATAAAGTACGTGAAGCAGGCGAACCGACGAACAAATAAGCACCGAAAAAATGTAAGCAGTCAGCAGTCCAACTCACAGTCGCTTTTATAAGGTTACATTAAACACAGATGTGTTCAGGAAAATAATAGTAGTTTTGCTGGAAATAGTATGAAATTGTAAACTTTTAATAATTTAATTTAGCATTAAAATGCAGATAAATTTCTTAAGAAATATTGAGAATTATATAAGGTGTCTAAAAGTAGGCAGTAAAAAGTAATAACATTGTTTTTTCACACAAAATATATATTGTTGAACACAGATGTGTTCAGAAAAATAAAAGTAGTTTTGCTGGAAAGCTTATGGAATTGTAAACTTTTACTAATTTAATTTAGCATTTAAAATGGAGCTAAATTTCGTAAGAAATATTGAGAATTATATAAGGTGTCTAAAAGTATGCAGTAAAAAGTTAAAACATTGTTTTTTGCACACAAAACATGTATTGTTGCATACTTTTAGCCGCCGTTATGAGTGATTTGAAATAGCATTTTATATATTATCTGATTCTATTATTCTGAACATCACTGTGTTTGTATATAGTGGCTGACTCTTACTCTTTCTGGCTGCCACCTTCGTAATGACTTCATTCAAATGCCAACCAACTTGAAATGCCAAATGAAATAACTTGTGCCGGGTAGCTGAAGAAGAAGCAGCAACAGCAGCGGCAGCGGCAGAGGCATGCTGCAACAACAAGCTGAGTTATGAGTTGGCATATGACTTTCATTTTGAAAACCAACGCACACACTCACACTCAGACAACACACACTCACACTCTGAAAGGCAGAAGCGGAAACGGATGAGATGGAAACGTTGTTGCCATTTGCGAGAGCAGGGACCAAAGTCAAAGTCGGAGCGGAACAGCGTTCACACATAAAGTGTGAGCCTGCTGCTGAGTCCATATCCTTGTCCAGGATCCCCCCTCCCTCCCCTCTCCTCCCCCTCTCTCTCCACCACCATTCTTTGCCCGCAAATGTTTGCATTTTTGCACATTTCTCCTGTCTCATTATGCTAAATACATTTGCATTGTTTGCCCGTTGTTTTTCTAGCTCTTTTGATGCATACATATGTGTGTGTGTGTGTGTGTGTGTGCCCCTGCTGTCCTGCCACGCCCCCCGCCTTGACTTTATAGTTGTTTGCTTCCGCTTTTGGTTATTACGCATTCATGTCTTGCCAAGTGCGCTTCACAAGTTTGCGTCAGTAGACGTATGCCAAACGTATAACGTACTGTATGTGCGTATATATGCTGGCTAAAAAGTCAAAAGCAGCAAATGCCAGATTTTCAGCATCGCACTCACTCACACAAATATAAGAACAGTTGCCATTGCAGCTTAGTCGGTTCGGTTTTGCATATGAAGTGCCGACTCAACAATCGAAAATTTGCGCAACAGACTCGCTAAGTGGGAGCCAAACTGTAGTATACTTTGCAGCCAAGTTTATGCAGTGCCACGCCAGTTGGCTTAATGAGGCACAGCGCCAGCTGGCTTTAACCCATTAAGTAAGGCTGCTCAAAGAAAAAATCCCTATTTCATTTTTAATATTTTTTTAAAATAATTTAAACATTTTTATTTGGCCCCATAAAAATCCCCATTTTACGCCAAACTAAACTACTGCTTAAAAATGGGTTAAACAGAGTTTGTCAAAAAGGATGAGGGACTGGAAGGCAGCTGAAGGACACTGGGCAACCGCACAAACGCAGGCAAATTAAAAGCGCCCGAGCTCAGCTTTCTCGTTATCATCTATGACTTTGTAAAAGGCTAATTTATGCATTACAGTTATAAGGGCAAGCCAGAAATTTTTAAGCTATGCCACACACACACTATAACACGTGGCGCCATTTTCAGGACAATGCTGGCGGAGAGGTCCTTGCGGGGTGGAGAGACAGAGAGACTTTGGCATTAGCCAGGACAATCTACATAACAATAAGCGACGATTAAAAGCTTTACGGCTTCAGCACAGCCCACTTTCGACTTTCCCGCTTCCACTTGCCACACTTCACATGCCCTCCGCACATTATCTATTAAAAATTTATAGCCAGACAACAGAAACGCCGCCGAAATGTCGGCGCCTGCCTGCAGCCAAAAATCCGTAGCCGAAGCCAAACAAAAGCCAACAAGTATGCACAAATTTAAAATGCTGTCCTGTCGCCGAAAAAAGGAAATACATGGCAACAACAGCAAAAACAACGACCGAACGAAAAACCAAACGCAAGAAAATTTCAAATAAAATTCACAAGCATGAAAGCGCCATTACACACAGGCAGCGAAAACACAGGCTAAAGCCCACAAAACCCACAGAAAGCGGGGGCAAACCAACCAACCAACCAAAAAAAAATATCCAAAATAACGAAAACAAAACAGCTTCTAATAATTTTTAATGAAATTCCAAATAAACACGTAAAAGCCAATGAATGTCATTTCAAAAAGGTAAAAGCTTACCGCCAGGATCCAGGACTCCAGCATTCCGGGTCGAAGGAGCAACAAGGTGCGCCCGGCGAGGATGTGCGATGCTTTCCCGTTTGAATAGCACTCACGGCAGCAGCAGCAGCAACAGCAGCAGCAACAACAGCTACGGCAATTGCCGGCGGGCAGCTCAGGGCAAATGGAGTGGCATTCCCCCAGAATTTTTGGGGGGATTTCGGGGGATATGGAGTGGGTGTGGCGGTCGTCGTCGGGCAGACAAAAAGCGAAACAAGCGCCACAACAACGGCCAACAAAATTTATTAGTCCGCACAATTTGACTACTTTTAGGCGCAACAACCGCAGGACAGCGCAGGACACAGGCTCCCTCTGTCCTGGCAGCCTGAAAATATGTTTAGTCCTGGCCGAAAAAAACCCAAAAACAAAGGGGGACCAATAACGGTCACAGCAGCAGCAGCAACAGCAGCAGAAGCAGCAGCAGCAACAGCAACACCAAAAACAGCTACGGCATACAAATACACAAATTTATGGCGCAAACTGGAGAAATATTGTCAAGGCAGGGGGCCCAAAGACAAACAAGTGGACTTCAAGGCGCGTTAAAGCAAGTTGAAATTTATTAATTTCGTGATAAGGTAAACAACTGCCCGTGGAGCCCCGGCATTCAAGATACAACATCCCATGGAAATGAGGAGAACAAAAATTCTAATTTAAGTTGCGCCACAGTTGAAGGAACTCCCATTAAACTTGTACGTGCGGTCGAAACGAATGGTCTTCTCAAAGGAATCTATAATCGCAGCAGATACGAAATGGGTACTATACCATTAGGTCAGAAATATTTTTCTCTGAACTAAAGGAACAAGATTTAATATAATATTCTCAGGGAAAAAGTCTAAAAATATAGGAAACTAAGATCTAAGAATATAGTACCCACATATCTTTAATTTTTAATGAAAGCGTTAATTTATTTAATCGAATGTTTTAAATACCATTTTGCCTATAGTCCAATGGTTAGTTATTATACAAACTTACATCACTATCATTAATTCTACCTACTTTATCAGGTTTATCTTTTAGAACAGATTTAAAGATCAATCCTTTTTTTATCAAGAAGCCATAAGTTTTCGTTTAAACATCAAAATAAAATTCGTATGAGTAGAAATTCCATTTAAACTTATTTATTTATTTATCATATCTATTTCTGAAACGAGACAGAAAAAAGGGCGCATTATGAAGTTTTTATGAGTTAAATATGTTTGCTAATAAAATGTTAATTAAATGCAAAACGGGGAAAAAAGCTGGGTAAACATTTAACCACAACCCCGTCGAATACTTTGAACAGTGCACAAAAAATCCACTCAGACTGTACTGAAATTCATACCGCGAACCAACTTTCAATACCCATTAAGTAATGCGAACAAATTTATTGACTTGTCCTGGCTGGGAGACTTAATGCCAAAGTTTCACCGCCGCCTGCATGCGTTTTTGCGTTTGCGTCGCTTTTTAAATGTGTTTGGGCCTCGGCGGTTTCGTTGGCGGCTTGGCGGTGGGAAAAGTTTTTCATATTTAATTTGAGGGCCACCCGCCGCCCCACTGGGTTTTCCACGCGGCCGTACACAGCGGAAAACACACAGCGGCTCAGACGCACTTTTTGAAAGGTGTTTGACCGGCAATAAGTCAATTTTGTGTACATTTTATTCACGCGCGGGGAGTTCTTGTGGGTGGCTGTGTATGGTGGTTTTCGGGGCGATTTTTGGGTGATTTTCCGGGGGAAGAGGGCTTTGCGCCACCCACCAGGGAGTTGGCCGCCAGAAATTCAATGATTAATGTGCGTTGGTGGAGCTGTTGAAGTGGGCGTGCTGTGAATGGGTTGGTCCCACGTTGCGGATGGCAAAAGGTATGGCTCCTGTTCTTTTCCCGCTCCCAATCCCGCTGCCGAAAACCAAAAAAACACAACGACGACGCTCAGTGACCTCAGCGAATTTCCAAAAGTTTATTAATTTATTGGATTCATGAAGTCATTCGGCATTATGCGTGGGGAATCGCATTTCCAGCCAACGATTTGGGGTTGGGCCACGGCCAGTTGGTTATTTACTTTGGCCAAGTATTAAATTTTGTTGGCCTTTGTGCGGCGGCAGCAAGGCAGTGGAGCGCGGACGATTGGGCAATTCGATTTTAAAGGCTTAGAGCAGCCCCATGTAGTTTGCATTTAGTGCAGAGCATAATATCTCATTGCCTTAAATGGGCGGCCGGCATCCAATCGATTCCAATTCACTCACTCCACCGAAAGACCGCTCCTAATGGCGCATCAAATATAATTGCAGTCGACTGTGCATACAAGTATTTGGTATTTGTGGGCGTGTTTTTAAGGAAATGGCCAAATGACGAAACATCAATAAAGTTAAGCCGCTTAATTTCCACAAAAACATGCAGGAAATATTAAGCCGGGTGCTTAGGTTCTTAAAATGATTGAATACTCGAAGTGCAACATCAATTTGTGTATTGTAGTTTTATGAAAATTAAGCTGCAGAACGATAAATTTGTCTAGAAAAATAGGGAACTAAAATTTTTAAACTCATAAAAACAGCTTACAAATTAACTTGTGATTTTATTGTGTTTTTCTGAAATGAACAAATAAATAAAATGAGGTGCTAAAAATGTTATTTTTGTATTTATAAGTTTCTAGGTTAAATAAAGGTTTAGTAACTATAATTTATTAATATTTTCTTAAAATCTGTTTACTAAGAGTCTTACCCCCACGAGCTAATTGTCACGTGCTCGTTAATCTGATTTCTTAATTTCCTTAAGAGGTTAGTTTTAACCTTTGATTTTATTTAAACTTTTTAATATGAAAAAAAAGATTAGGTGCTCAACATTTTTAAAAAATTTTTGTCTATTGTAATTCCATAAAAATTAATATTCAAAAGGATTAAAATGTATACAAAAATTTTAAAGTTCAATAAAAGTTAAGTAACTAACTTGTGATTATATTTTTATTTTTTGAAATTAAGACAGAAAACACTTTATATTTTTTTTTGCATTTAGTTTGTTAGTATTTTCTTAAAATCTATTAACTAAAAATTTTACCCCCACAAGCCAATGTCTCGTGCTCGATAAATTGGATCTCTTCCTTAAGAGCCGTGAATATAATTTTTTTATCAATTAGCTAATTATTTGACAGCCAAAAGCGTGGAAAAAATGCTTTTAGGCCGTAGTTTGTCACGGTATTCGAGGGCTTTGATCCCCACACCCATTCGCATTCACTCAATTTGTATTCGGAGTCAACAAATGCAGCTGCATTTAGTGTGCACGCGGATGTGCGTGCCTTGTGAATTGAATTGGCAAAGTGCAGCGAGCACAGCGACTGGCCATGGCTATTACACGGCAATTATTTAATTAATTAAAACTAGCCGAAAGCGTATGTAAATAAATGCGGCAACAAAAACACAGATAAAAGGTAATTAACTAATCAAAACACAAAATGCAGCCCACACACCTGCATCCTGCATCCTACATCCTTTTGGCCCTTCTGTTAGTAGGTGTGCGTGTGTGTGTGGGCCAAACTAATCAATGCACACACGAGCACATGAGCTCGGGGGTAGGTTTAATTTTCGCTTTGGCATGCACATCACACATGCGAGGCAGCCAGCCAATCGGCTTAAACACATTTGCCAATACACGAGATAAACAAGCAGGGAAACAAACAAAAAACGACAAACATGACATAAAAAATAAAAACAAACAAAAAAGGGAAAAAATGAAAATTTACGTAGCATTTTAATAGGTAAAGTTTTCCCTTTAATGTTTATTGGGCTTGTTTGTTGTTGTTGTTGCTGCGGGTTTGCTGCTTTCTCCCTTTCTTTTTCGAATTTCTGCTCCTATATATGTTGCATTTTTTGTTGCTGTTTTTGGTTTTATTTTTGCCGCATTTCATTAAATAAAACTTTGCCCGCAGCAACGGCAGCAGCAGCAGCAGCAGCCGAGAACTGGAGACGAGCTAGTTGTAGAATTTAATAGCTGCACCCCAGTTAGTTACAACCTGTGCCACGACCCCTGATTCGAAGCAGTGGGTGGTTGTCGCCTGCATAAAACACAGAGCACAGAGCACCGAGCAGAAAGCAACAAAACCAAAAAACCAGAGAAAAAAACTAAATAAAATGCCATCAAAAGTGCCAACCTTGAGCACTTGGTTATTAAAATGCATTCAACCAAAATCTAAAAACTACAAAACTAAAAAACGACCACGTCGGAGCTCCTGCTGCTGCTGCTGCTAAAAACTAAACAACTTTTGCAGGGAAAAGTGAGGCAGAGGAGCAGAGATTGAGATGGAGGAGTGACTGCAGCTATTTGGCCATTGTTGGCAGCCGCCGGGGGGCGTGTAGCGCCCACAATTTTGTCGTTACACTTTCTAGGTGCCTTCCTCCCTGCCTTTTCTTTTTTTCCATTTTTTTTTCACTATTTTTAACCAGCGGGCGCCTTGCGAAAAATAATTAATTTGCATAATCCTTTGTAGCACTTTGCTTCATTCATGCCCGGCACGTTGTTGGCTCTCGCTCCTTCGCCCGCTGCAGCGAAGCTCTGGCCGAGCTCTGCGAAATTCTGCAATGCAAATTACCTTAAGTGCGGGCCACACAACACATCACCCGCAAAAAGAAAGCTGAAATGGGTGGGCAAAAAAGGGGGAAGGGGAGGAGGGCCCTGTACATGGCACTAAACAACCTCAAATCCTCATAGATCTTAAGTTATGTACCCAAACACACACACACTCCACAACCCTCCCTTCTCGCAGGTGGCAAAGGCAGTGCGTTTAGCTGAGCGAAGGCTGCAGCTGTCTTCTCTCATGTCGCGACTCTAGCTGGCAAATGTGTAAAAAGCACCTGCTGCAAGTTATTTAACCAGCCAGTGGCCGTGGAGCCCTGGAACCAGTCTGGTAGCTGCTTGCTGTGCAGCTCCTCCTTTTGCCCAAGATGCGGGTGGCAGAGAGCTGAGAGCCGAGAGCTGAAAGCTGAAAGCTGCGGATGCCTGCCTGGCTGCCGAGCTGCCTAGCTGCCTGCACTTCATCACACAAGTCGCCAACAAGTGCCTACAAGCACATGAAATAAGCTGGAACTGCACTGTGATATACAACTTGGGTATTTTGGAATGACTAACTTACAAAGGAATATTTTTAAAATAATTCAAACAATATTTCCTTGTCTAATTTAATATATTTCTTTTTTTCGGACTTCCTAAAGACCTTGTTATTCATAAGAAAATTTGGTAAAATAAAACTAAAAACTAAAACTAATTATTAATTATAATTAGAATATATGTAAAAAATTCTAAAAAAATTATTTAAAAGTTTACATTTTTTTTTCACCGAAAGATTTTATTTTGTAAATACCTATTAATAGCAAACATATCTTTGTTAAATGCACTTTTCTTAAATATAAAATAAGAAATTTTTTTCTATGTATCTGCCTATAAATTTAATCTATGTTAAGGAAAGTATTTTCATTAAATTAAAATAGAAAAGTTAACAATAAATAGAAATAATAAATATTCAAACGTAAACAAAAATCCCTCAGTGGAATAATTTCTTCAACCCAGATTATTATCTTAAATTGTAAATTCAGAGAAAAAATATTTTTTTGGTGTAAAAAGCTGGAGCCTGGGACTTGAGAGCCATGGCCCTTGAGGCAACACCCAAACACTTGGCTTCAACATTTGGTTAACACGATATTTCTTGCCGCCCCTGATTTCTGCAGCGCTCCATCTCCATCTTGGCTTTCATCTCCCAGCTCCTCAGTTCCCATCTCCTCAGTTCCCATCTCCTCAGTTCTCATCTCTTGGCTCAACTGCAACGCAACTGCAGCTCGGGGCACATCAATTTGGCTCAGGATCTCAAGATGAGCGAATGCCTGGGCAAATTAGTGCAGCGTCAAGCGGCGGTGGAAATTTGTCCGCTGTCAGTTTTGCAGCCTGAGCTGGCCCTCTGATTTATGCCCCACTTTGCGGAGTGGCCGGCACGTAGCAAACAACAAAAAAACAGGGAGGGAAGCCCTGTTGGACATGGACAGTCAGCCTCCAATTGTGCTCGCTGTTTTGGCCAGTGTCCACCGTCGTTGAGGCCAGGTTACATAACTATAACTCACTCGCCCGCTGACGACCTGGGGGCATTCTCAGATTCTCGGCGGTCGACTTGCTCAATTTGCCATATACAACACGGGGGCGCCTTGCTCTTCATTTTGTGTGTGCCTCCGCCGGTGCCTCTACCGTTCTTAACTATTTTTCAAAAAAAGAGGAGAAAAAGAAAGGTGAAAGGGGGGGCCTCTCCTTAAGTAATGAAGCAAGCGTTGGCAGTTTTGTGGGTGCTGCTTCATTTAGTATGCCAGGCTATATAGCCCCCTCTCTTTCTGCCGCCCAGCTAGCCGTCTCTTTCGATGGCTCGTAGTTCGTAGACCTGGGCAGTATAAAATTTATGCTATAATACCGTTTGTCCTTGCTGAGGCGTCTCTCCCTGCTGGCTTTCCCGAGTTTCCCGGCCAGAGTTTCCCGTTTCCCGTTCCCCAGCACCGGCACCCAAAGTAAAGTAAGTATTTTTGGGTATTTGCATAAATTTTCTTAAGTGCATCAGGCAGTAAATTGCAATCGATGTTGTTGTTGCCCCGGCATGCTGCTGTTGTTGGTATTTTCCTTTTGGCCCTCCTGTGCTGCACGCTCTTTGCATTTCTTCGTCTCTGCTGTTTTTTGTTGTTTTTCAGCTGGCTGCAAATTATATAGCACACTTTCCACACCTGGACAGGCCGACGTCGACATCGCTGGCCACGGCAACAACTCAACGCCGACCCGGCTGCCACGCCCCTTCTGGCCATGGTCCTTACCCTCAGCTACTTCCGGACTGGCTAACACACACACACACAGGCACACACAGACACCTTCGACATGAGCCTTGGTGTCTGGCAAATTGTTTTCAAGGAACATGCAAAGCGCAAGTATTTAATTAATTTTTGCATATTTTATCTGTTTGAATTTGTTGAAGCATGTTCGAGTGCTCCGTCTCCGTCTCGCTTGTAAGCTGCTATCTTGACTCTGGGCCAGCGTTGAAATGCTTAAGCCATTGATTGCATCTAAAGTGGCGCTATTTATACGTTCGGCTTCATTTAAATAAATTTTAAATAAAGCACAGCCAAGTGGAGAAGGTAAAAGGATGGCCATGGCCACTGCGGTGTTTCCACAATTTAAGAGACAACGAAAGGGGCAAAATCAATTAGGAAGGTTGAGAAGTTATTATAGAGCTTTAATGGATAGTTGGGAACTCACTACCTTTAACTTAATATTAAATAATATTTAGAGTTCATAATTTTCATTTAAACCCCAAACACTCTTGTTTACTTGCCGGATAAAAAACATTATGTTCAAACAATTTAACCAATATCCATAAATAATAATTTCAATAAATCCACAGGAGGAAAAAATGCAGCAAATATTTACCAGTGATTCCCCAGCGATGAGCTCTGATTTTTATTTATTCCAAAATGAACTAAAAGATATTTTGTATAGACAGAGAGCGAACCTCCCCTGAAGTGAAGGTCAAAATCTATTTCCACACGAATATAAGCTGCGGCTTATATACATTTTATAAAGTTGCTCCTGAGGTAGGCCAAATCAGAGTAGTTTCGTGTGTTACTTTGTTGGTTGCCGGCAAACTTTGTCGGTCAGCAGATACATGGGCCCATATACCAGCCCCTATATACAGGGTATATAGGAGCTGGGCCATAAATATATATATTAGGGCTACCCATTTCATAAATTGTCTTGCAGAAAATGCGGCTGCTTCTCTGCCTCCTTGTTCTTGCTTTGCTTTGTTCGAAAATCAATTATGCTGTCATTGTCATGCTTTTGACCCCATGCCATCCTGATCCTGGCCCCTCACCCCCTCACCCCTCACCACCCCCTAAAATCCCTACACCCCCCAGAAGGTCGGACCTCAACTGTTATCACACCTAGCGCTGTTTAAAAACACGTTGCTCAAACATTGACTGTTGACGCCCCAACTCTCTTGGTCGCCCGGAAAGCCAGGGCTTCCCGCTATCCCGCTTTCCGCTCCCCATTTCCCATTTCCCGATGATGACGATGTGGGGAGGGGGTGGGGGTTGGCTAGCGTGCAGCGCTCCCCATTTTACGTGCCCATAATGGACCCTCATCAGTCTCATTATTTATGCGACGTGCGGTTTCTTTGGATTTTGTTAGATTAAAAAGTGCCTGAGGGTTTTGTTGAGTGGCCAGAGCGTCACTGTGGTCACTTTGTAAGTGTGTGTGTGTGTAAAGGTCTAAAGGTAAAGCAGGTCAGGCCGGTCAGGTATTGTCGTTCTACGAGGCCCTGCCAACAGCCAACGTTCAACTGGCCCTGCTTGTTTACGACCTTAGCACGCGCCCCTTTCACCTCAGTGACTATTTGTTAAATTTACAAAACGGACAGGGCAGACGGTTCGATTGGGGGATACCCTCTCGAAGGATCAGCAGAGGACAAGGGGTGTTAATTCCTCAAAGATGCCACCGAAAATTATGGTTAAACTTGGGAAAAAGTCAGGTTTTCAGGGAGGTCAGAGCAGACCTTTCTTCTGGCTTATGTAAGCATTAAATATTTACAACCAAAATCATTATTATAATGTTAAATATAAATCGAAGCATTGTATAAAATTAAATACTTATTAAAAAAACCAAATAAAGAAGAATGTCCCTAAATAACTTAAGTTCCAATATCCTGGAATTATAGATTTATTTAAAATCATTATTATAATGTAAAATAATTCGAAGTTTTCGGGAAAATTAATGAATATTACAAAAATCAAGTAAACAAGAATGCTTCTGAATCACTTAATGTTCCAATATCCACAATTATAGATTTATTTTCGCCGTATCAACTGTTAGAAAACTCGATACAAAAATCGAACTACATTTTTTGCTTTAAACTAAATATATTTAATATATTTAATATATATATTACTGCAGCCAAGCTCTCTCCAAACACTAATTAAATCAGCGAGCGCACTAAAACAATCAATCCGTGTCCACCCCGGAACCCGGATCCCCGATCCCGGATTCCGAATCCAGTATTCCGAATCCTGAATCCCGAGGACGGGGCCCCAGAGTAATGGGCCATAAACACAGTGTGCCGGGGTCCGGCTAAAAGATTGGCATTAGTAATGCGTTTCCTCTTTTCCCGCCTTTGCTTATTTTTGTTGGACTTTTTGTATTTTTATACCACCGACAGGCTGCTGACTGCGAAGTGGAGCTGGTGCTCAAAGATTAATGCGACAGCCATTGAATATTTATTAGTTGTTACTTTGCATATAATTTGTGGGCCAGGCGCAGTTTTCTGAACTGCCATTGATTTGCCTTCGCCAGCGGCTTGCCATTTAAATGTGGAACCTGTCGGGCTGTTGACTCTGCGGTTTTAATTTGTCAGAGTGCGCTAATACGAAATTAATTTGCCCAGGCTAACCGGGACACGCTGCCAGGCTACTTGTCCAGTTTGCGGCCAAGACAAATGGCGTCTGTTGTTGAAATATTAAAAAAGAACGAAGAAGCGGAGAATAAAATTCTTTTCGTGTTTTCGCCGACTGGCGGGGCTGTGTAGAAGCAATTACATTAAATAAAACAATAACAAAGAGAGAGAGTGTAAAGCGGACAAGCAAACAAACAAACAAACAGGAGGCAAACCCACAAACAAACACAAACACACATGCTGGCCTGGCCGAAAGGCAGAGAGCGGCAAGACAAATTGTTGCAGCAGCTGCATGTTGTGCCAATAAACAAAGCCAAAAGCACAACAGCAAGGGGGAATCAAAACCAAATTAAATAAAATAAAATAAAGCAAACAAGGCAAACCAAATAATAAGAATATTGCATTAGTTTTAGTGAATGCCTGGGGGCTAGTTTCGGTTCGAGAGTCCTTCAATTCGGGAGTTTGGGAGATTGGGAAAGCTCGAGAGTTCCACAAGATGGCAGACTGGGGCGTCTGTTTCTGTTCCTGGGCAGCGGCTAAAAGCATTAACCGCACTGACAGCCCAACAACCGACAAGCTGGTAACACACACGAATCCAAACAGGACGAAGGGCGAAGGACACCCAGGATCCCACACCCACACACACTTGCACTTGACTGCATCGGCGGTCCAAAGCTGGTGACACGCTTCTACATCGGCGACAACATGCTGCCACAGAAACGGGAAAGCGGGAAAAGCGGGTAAAGCTGGAAAAGCAGGAGCAGCAGGAACAGAAGGAGCAGAGCAACAGCATCCGAATTGGGATTGCCCGAAAGCAAAATGTTTTTACACTTAAAGACAAAACCAGAGATTCGCCCCGAACCGAACCGAACACACAGCTCTCAGCTTGTCAGAGGTTGGGCGCGAAAATCTCCCGCCCAGCTTTTCAGTTTTCCGTTTGGACTCCACTCCCAACATTGAAACGTTTGCGGCTGCGGTTTGTACTTTTTGGTCTTTGAAGCTATGCAGCTCTGTGGGTGGCGGTGGGTGGCTGTGGGTGGCTGTGGGCGGTGGGCTGGCCGGCTAATGGGGGCCGTGGGTGACGTGCCGTAGTGGCCAAGTCCTCGGCAAGCTGTTGTCGCTTTCATCCTCATCCTGGCATTGCATTGACAGAAGATTAGTGTGAAGCAACAATGTGAAAACAGCGCTGCAAGGGTGCCACACATACTGACACACTGAGCAGAAAAATGATGTCATAAATACATGCATACATAAAATACATTTTGTATTTAATATTAAGGGATTTTTCTAAGGGATCTTATTGATTTTATTTAAGAGTTTGATTTTGATATAGCAATATATTTAGTTTTATTAGGATGACTTAAGAAATCCTTTAATTTAATAATTGTTTGAACTATAAAAATTGTAATTTAAGTTTTGTGGTATAGATGAGAAAGTTGAAAATATATCTTCTAGAAAATATTGTCATTAAAACTAAATTTGTTTATAAGGAATCCAAAATAAAGGAAAATGTTTTGGATATTTTAGAAAAGAATCTTTAATTTAATGATTTAAAACTATATAAATTTAAATAATATTTTTAGAGTACAGATTAAAAAATTTTAAATAAACATTTTTGTTATAAAATTTAATTTTTTGTATAAAGAATCAAAAATAAAGAAAAATATTTTTAGATTATTTTTTAAAAGTATCTGATTACTATTATTATGTTATCTCTAAAGATAAACGAATATAGATATTTTTATAAACCATATTAGTTGATTATGGTAAATATCCCTTTAATCACGTATACGCCATGGTAAACAAAGAGTCTTCCGCCTAAGATTGGCCACATTTTCCCCCAGTGCACAGCCGCAGACAGCTGCATTTGGCGAGGAAGCGGATGACAGAGCCCGAGGAAATGGGGGCGAAGACATTTTTATTGCCGTGCGTTTGCTTTTTAAGTTGTTCCGAATTGCATTTGCCAGTGTCGCTGCTGCTGATGTGCTGCTGTGCGAGCGCCGCTCAAAGATTACATAATTTAACGAAATTTAATAAACATCAACACCAACTGTGCGTCCTTTGTGCGAAAAACTTGAGCCAGGGTCAGGAGTCGAATGCTGTATGTCGACTGTTGGCTGCTGCAAACTGTGAGTCTGTGCGACGGCGAGGTTAAAGGTTGAAGGGGCCGTGAAGCAGCTAAAGCTTTATTAAATTTCACGCACGCCACGCTTTCCGGCGAACCTGAAAATAAATGCACATGCTGGAAAACTAGCACCACTCCACCGCCAAGCGATCCGGCGATCCAGCGATTTTTGCGATGCTGCTCTGCTGCTGGTGACTGTTGCCGGCGAATGGGGTGCAAAATGTTTTCACATCTGCATATAAATTCCTCTCATTTTTGTTCGCACTCCGACAGGCGGCAGGCAGGCAGCTTACACACGCTGTTTTGGCCACACTCCGCCACTCCACCGCTGTTGCCAATATTTGCATTTGCATTCTATTCCACATTTCTGTTTTTTTCTTCTTTTTTTTCGTATATTTTTTTTCACCCGCTATTGTCGCCTCCCGTACGCTTACACTGTTTACATAAACATTTCTCTCTCTTTTTTTCGTCGACACAAAAACATTTCGCTGCACAAATTTACATTTAAATTAAATTTTAAGTGCATTTTCAAATAAACTAAGTTGCTGGCAAAGGAAGAGAGGTATGGACGATGGTGGGGCAATCAAAACTCAATGCGTGCACTTTGTGTTCACGCTCCTGTGATATTCGCATAAGTCCGAGGTGGGCGGAGGGGCGTGGTAGTGGTCCTGTCAACGACAGGTTACGGGTTAAATGCCAGCAACATGGCCAACACAACATGCTCGCAAATCGAGGTGCTAGTATTATATGGGTGGGCCTAACAACACCGCTGCCGCCATCGTCACACATGGCCATATTGATTGTTATCAATTTTCGGTTATTACATGGCCAAGCGCTTGCCATTTTCATGGCGATTTTTCACTTGTGCAGTTTTTCCAACTGTTGTTGCTACGAATAAATTGTTGGGGCACAAAAGGTAAATGTATTCCGTACGCTGGGGTTGCTAAAAAAAATCGATGGCACTATCGATACTATCGATGGTTTTAAAATTTTGGAAACATCGATGGCTTGGTCGTAATATCAATAGTATCGCTCAGAAAAATAATTTCGTTGTACATGTAATTTTTGGTATATCCTAAGAAGATAAGAAAATATTTTAGAAAATATTTTGTTTTACTTCAATCGCAGTAAAACTTAAATCTTTTTTCCTTCATAAGTTTTATGATATGTAATTTAGATTTTCTAACTGTTTTTATTTCGGTTTTCCTTAATTTTTGTAATTTTATTTTTTATGTTTACTAATTTCCGATAGTATCGATAATTTCGATAATATCGATAGATTACACTATCGAGGTTTTAACAATTCTACCGTACACCGTTAGAAAATCGGTTGTACGATCAGAGAAAGTTCCTATACAAAATTATACGAGTGCCTCCCAGGACAGTAAATAATTTGGCAAATATTAAAGCCACTTGAAGTCTAGGGACCGACAATAAAACGATCGCTTGGTGTTTATTGGGTTATAAGAAACATGTCCTGGCCAAAAGGGAAATTCACACCCCAAGCAGAAGTTTTGACTCCAGTTTCTGTGTCTGTTTCGGTTTAGTTTCCGTTTCAGTTTCTCAACTGGTCCCAAATGAGGATTGGGAGCAAAGTGGAAGAAGCCAAATAAAACATTACCGGGCAAAGTTTCTCTATGCATTTTTGATTGTTCTCAATTGTTTTGGCAATTGTTTGCAGGGTATCCCACGGTCCATTACCCTCCTCAGCTGCAAAATGTTTTTCATTTCGACTCGAGCATGGAATTTCGTACTTGTTTCCATTTATTTACCAATTTTTCCATTGCCTGTTATATTTTCGGTTATATTTTTGTGGCACCAGCTAAATATGTACGTGCATCGAGAGATTTATGTTTTTGATTTTTATTGAAGCCGAGTGCATCGATTATACTAACAGCAAATTGAACTAATAAACGAGATTTATAAATAAATGCTTGCCGCATGTAGATATTTATTTTTCGTCTATCGCCAAGCCCACAAAAACCAAACTAAGCCGGCAAATGGATTCGAAACCAATAAGGAACACAACATCAGATGCGCATTTGAACATGTTTGTATTTTTGCCAAATATGCTCTCTGCACTGGAATTAATATATATATTTTTGTTTCGACCTGCCATAAACAGAAATGCGACTAGGCACACAGGAAAACTTGTATGAATTGCAAATGGAAAGAATTTGTAATTCAACATTTATAAAAATAATGAAAAATAATACACTTAAATATCTGTATATTCTTTTTAATTAAGTATAATATAAATTATTTATTTATAGGCCGGAAAATAGATTTAGAACCAATAAAAGGAAAAAAAGAATAATAAAAATGTTATACAAAATAATATTGAAATATGTATAAACGTTATATACGTATCTTTACCTTCATTTTAATGGAGTATAAGGTAAGGATTTATTTTAATGCTTTTTCCTGTGTTCTCTGGCCAAAGGATGAAATTCGATCTGGAAAGCTTATGTGTATAGGACGCATCTTTTCATTTATTGCTTAATTTATATATGGTTGGGTAAATAAATGAAATGATGAAAAAGTAAAACAGCAGAAGCCACGAGTTCGCGACGCAGGAGGGACAAACGAAAATTAATGACAAAATTTAATGGACACTTGTACGGGGGCCACGCCCCCTCACCCGAACCCCACCCATCCGTGAACGCCCCCTTTTCCCCGCTGAGAGTGCGTGGATATGTTTACACACACTTATGCAGTGCTACACTCTCCGGCAATGAAGTTTACTTATACATTTAAGTACGCGTCGTATTTAATGGAGTGAAATTGCATGCCAGCGCAGCTGGAGCAACGCAACAACAACAACAGCAGTTGGTCTGGCAAAAAACAAACAACAAACGTTAAGATTGTTTGACGTCAGCCGCTTATGAAGCACCCTACTGCACTTCTGCACTTTGGCAGCCCGACGAACCCAATAATGTCTCGAGGTTTCAGCTGAAGTTGAAGTTGAAGTTGCGGCTCGAGTGGTGCGCTGATTAGCTGCCGGTTATCCCGGCAAATAAGTTGTGATATATCCCCCTGTCCCCTTATTTCCCTATCCACCATTCCCATCCCGAAGATCCCGCAGAGATGTTGGCACAGTTGAAGAGGCCCAGGGTTTTGCATGATGGAATATTTCGAGCTGCAACTATTCACGGCATACACGGAGAGAAACTAAATTGTGAGTTTTTAACACATTCAAGATTTTTACTTAGAAATAAGCAGGTAATAGGTAATGAAAATAATAAATTAAAAAGTATAATTTCCGAAAATAATAGAATAATTGAAATAGTATTAATAACACAAATAACTTGATATTTTTTGTAGTTGTAATTTATTATTGTAGCTTTAGAAAATATTATATTAGTCACTGTAGCTATACGAAATATTCAAATATATTTCTTATGAGATATATCATATAAACATGTGTAATTTATTCTTACACATGATGAATATTTAAAAAAAAAAAGTAATTAATTAGTCACTGTAAAATAAATCTAGCAGTAATTGCAGTTGCTATTAAATATAAAATAATTAAACACTTTTATTAGTACTAATTCAATTAAAGTAATGACAATTTTTAAGACAGCAATGAATAAATTATACAGTTTTTTTATGTGCAACATCTTAATTGCACCGCATGCTTTCAGGCCGGGTCTCATCACCATCACCAGATGTAGATGTAGTGCAAAAAATAATTCCCCCCAAAATGCAGCCAGCCTCATTCCGCCATTCTGGCATTCCGGCATTTTGGCATTCTGGCATTCGAGCATTCTGGCACTCCTGGCTGCCTGAAGACGCCGCTTGGTGCAAAGGAACTTTCAGCTCATTAACTTAAAAACTTGCGGGCTCTCGAGCTGGATCTTAGGATTTGCCTGAATGCAGAACATGCATGACAAAGCCGGCCCGAGATGAACCGAGCACTCCAAAAATAAAAAACGTACCGCTGCATTTTTAATTTACTACAGAAATTACAAGCGAACTGCGAGAGCTGCTGCTGCGTGAGAAAAAGTATTTTTCTTAAAAGCCGAAGGAGAAAAACATCGTCGGCCGGTGGAGGGGGAGATGAAAATATAAATAAATAAAGCGAGGTCGAATGCAGCAGCACTCTCGTTCGTCCTGTTCGCAAACAGTTCGCCCAGCCCAGTCAGTCAAGTCACTTTGTCATTCCGAGTGGAGCGGCAGCATCAACAGCATCCTGCATCCCATATCCTGCAGCCAGAATCCAGAATCCAGGAGCCTGCCTTCACATCCACACTCACATTTGCATGACGTCAGGAGTCGAAGGAGGCGGACTGCAGGATGTACTGGTACTGGAACTGGTGGATCTGCACTTTTTGCCGACGCCGCCAGAGTTCTTCATTCCCATTTTTTTGCAGCTCGCCGGCGACGGAGCGACGGAGCGACTGAGCTCTTGTTGGTTTTATGCTGGCAGCGTGTATATTTAATTAAAACAGGATTAATCTAGCAGAAACAATACTTCACTAAATGCAGCAGCAGGAGCAGGAGCAGGAGCAGCGCTGCCTGTGGTCCACGGACTCCAGCTTTAGCTCCATTTCCAGTTTCGGCTTCAGCTCCAGCCTGCGGCTTGGCTAACAGACTCGTTGGCTTGCCTGGCAGCTGGATTGGGGGAAAACTGTAGGAAAGCCGTCGGAACCGGAGGCGGGTTATGGTGGCAGAGGGGGAGGGGGAGGAGGGGATGCAGGTGGAGGCTGTGGGAAGGGGAGAGGCTGACCTGGCTGCCAGATTCGTCCGAGCTTAACACAAACAATGGCGTTAACTGCTCATGCTCAGCCTCGCTCACTCACACTCACACTGGGGGAAAACAGGGGGAGCCCCAAAAACAAGGATCATATTTAATATTTAAGGAATGCTTCCTGTTTGCATTGCACTTCTTAGAGTAGCTAGCATATATAGTTTTTAATATTCGAACTTGAAAGGAATATAAACACATTAAACGAAGGGAAAACATTTTAAACATTCAAGCATTGACTAAGAAATTAAATGGGTCCAAAATCCTTTAGTAGAGACGTTTTCGTTTTGATAATTAAATTAAACGTACTTAAAAAGGTATCATACATTTTGGATGCCTTTTAGGATATGATAATATGATATATTAGGAGGTCTTAAAAATCAAAAAAGAAATATGTACCCTTTAAAAACTGTTTGCCGACAGGATCAACATGTTCGTTTATGTTTTGAAATTAAATTTATAATAAAACTATATTTTTTAATCGCCAAAAATATTTTAAAACGCTAAATTATTCATATATAAATAAATTGGTGTCATCAAAGAGAAATTCCATTTTTTTTCTCGGTGCACACACACACACTCACTCACTCGTCAGCTTTAATGCAGTGGGGCCCCAAAAAGTATGCTACGCCTTTTGATACGTTATGCAGATCCTTGGCAGAGCGCCGCCGACAGCTTAGCAGCGCGCTTTCAATCATTCAACTTCAGCCTTGGCTTCTGCTCCTCCAACGGCTCCAAATGCTCCAACGGCTCCTCCGACTTGGGGCTGCGTTGCCAATCAAGGAAATTGCGTGCTCACATGTTAAACGGGTCGGATGAGGGGTGCCAAAACAGGACAAATGGGTAGGAAAGAAAAACAGCAAACCAAACAGTAAAGTGGGCGAAGCGCTTTTCGGCCATTTACTATCGACTTTAATTAATATTTACCTCCCGAACTGGAGCTGCATAGCTTTTAGCAGCTACTATTAGCCGGGGCAAACAGTTTTAACAGCTTTTTCGTTTGCCTTTGCGGATGTTTTGACTTTTAGTCCATCGGGCCACATCAAAAACTTGAAGCGCAAGTCAAACGGAGGGCAAATAAACAAAATATATGCCAAAGCGGTAGCAAATTTCATCGCTGGCCAAATATTATTTCATTTTTAATATTTTGACCAACGGAAAGGAAAGAAAAGAAAACAACTGGCACACAGTGTTGGAGGAGATTGAAATTCAAGAGCCGAAAACTAAGAGCCAAGAACCGAGAACCTAGAACCGAGAACCAAGAGCCAGAACAAGAGAAGGCTGAGCTGCTCCTGAACCTAGCAAAAATCCACACCAGGAAGTGCTATACACAGGCAATGCCAACAGCAACAGCAATGGCAACAAGAACAACAACAAGAGCAACAAGAACAACAGGAACAACAAATACAACAACGGCAACATGAGTCGAAATTGTAGTTGTACAAACACGTCAGCTTTTAAATTACTTGGCCTAAAGGTAAATTGAGCGGAAGTTAAAATGTTGGAAAAACAGCACGAAAAAAGCAAAACCAAAAACACGGTGAGCTGGTCGGTGGGTGGTTCAATGGGTGGTGGCTTGATGGGTGGTTCAATGGGTGGGCGGTGTAACGGAATACAGTGCCAGTTAAGTGAGGGGCCAAAAAGGAGGGGCGGCGGTGTCCATAACAACAGCAACAAGACCAACGGAGTTCGTGGAGAGAAAAGGCGGCACACGGCAAATTTGCCGGGAGTAAACGCAAGAATAATAACAACCGAAAGCAAGTTTTTCGGCTCAAGTTGTTGTTTTTTCCGTACTGTTCTGTTCTGTTCTGTTCTGCTATGAAATTCAGTGGCATACAGAACGTAATTTCAACTAAACGAACCGACAAACAAAAACAAACAAACAAACGGACGAACGAACGAACAGCAACGAAATATTATTTTAGCTGGCTTGCATCCTTCCTGCAGCCTTGCGGCCACCAGGAGATTCCTGCTCCTCCATACACACCTATACCATCCACCTACCCACCTTCCACCTTCTACATTCATATGCCGGCAGGGATAAGTTGGCGAAATTGTGCAATAATAAAATATTTGCAATGTACTCGAAGTGCGGCGGCGGCTGCAGTGGCAAAACGCCACCAACAGCGACAGCGGGCTGGCAACTGCATTTTCATAAAGTGCAGCTCATAATAAAGCCGCGGGTGGATGGGTGGCTGGGTGGCTAGCTTCCTACACCCCTCTTGAACCCCCTCGGGGTCCAAATAAAAGGCACAAATAAATATGAGCAGCAGCATCCCCGGCAGCAGCAGCAGCAGCAGCAACAAGCCGAACCAAAACAAACAACAATGCCAAGAACCGTCGACTGTCGAGCAGGAAGGCCAAAACAAAAAAGCCAAAAAAAAAAACATAAACAAAAACAAAAAAACAAAACAATACAAAAGGCGATGCAAAAAATATAATAAAGCCCGCGAAAATATTTGCAGCGGGCATTGAGAAATGTTGCGCAATAAAAATTGCATTTTTATGCTGATGTTTGAATTTCGCATGCAAATGAAAAACGAACAGTGCCAACCGAAAAATAACACTCGCGATTCGTGAGTTTGGCCATCGGAAGGCTCGACCATTGGGTTACCCGACATCGGCCACGGACTATCAACACTATCTAATTCGGTGGATAGCAAAAGCTGGCCGGGCAAATTGATAAAACACTATCAATGCGCTTATCTCAATGTTATCATCGCAATCATAACGTCAAAGGTATCGCATTTTTAGAATTGTCAGAAGTGTCAGTCATGATGTGGCTATCGCAAAAGAATTAATTATGCAGTTTTGACAGGAAAAATAAAATAAATAATATGACTAGCAAATCTAAAATACATTCGGAATAAATTCTGATTTGTATAATATTATATTTCATTTTTAAAACAAAGGTCGCCTGACCTAAGTTAAACCAAATCTCCTAACAAAAAACATTGCTTAAATAAATCAAAAATGTAGGATTAAATTACTATTACACAGTGCAACATGAAAAATGTAACCGCAATTCTGATTTCATGGGCGGAAAGTACTCATCGAAATAAGCTAAAACCCATTTGGGTTTCCCTGGCTTAGCTCGCGTTTACCTATTATAGCGAGTTAAAGTTTTACATACAAAATTTATTTGTAACGGCCATATCTTGTGAACCGATTACAATTTCACTATCAAGTCTTCAGTGATTATGTAGCTATGAACCCAAGGAACTAAATTGACAAATGACTCTTGCGAAGAAGTGCACCTAGCGCGTTAAAAATCAAAAAAATTAGCGAAAATTTTTGTTAATGCGCTACGTGCATTATATATATATTATATATTATTTATATATAGTCACGTATTTTCTAGGATTTTTATACGAAGTTTAAATAAGAAAATGAATTATAAATAAATACTAAAAGATTAAACATTGAAATATCAGCGTTTATAGTAATTTACTTTAAGTTTTTAACCATAAAAGGGATATTTGTTATTGGGCTAGCTCTCTTTTTTATGAACAAATATCAAGTACTTGATCCATTTGAAGTTTTAACTTTAGCGTGCGGCCATAAAAGAGAATGCCACCATGCTCAATTGCAGTTTTGCGGCCAAATGGAGTGGATTTAATATGCCTTTGATACCCTCTGTCTGTCTGTCGTGTTGCATAGACAACAAAATGGTCTGGAAATAAAAAGGGGAACTTCAACTGGGCTAAAACTAGGAATCTCGGGGCAGGAAGTGGCGCTACCGCTGCCGTTGCCGCGCTTTTCCCCTCTCCTCGGGCTTCTCGGATTTTCCCGCTTTTCCTCGGCTTTTCCAACCCTCCGCTTTCCGCTCTCCCACTTTCCCTACACCGGCTTAGCTGAGACTTTGCGCCCACGCTCCACGTGTTTATGACTTTGAATTGCAACTTCATCCGCCGTGTGGGCCGCTGTAGTCCTTAGTCCTTAGGTCCTGCTGGCTGTTGTTGCTGTTGTTCCTGCTGCCTGGGTTGTTGTTGCTATTACCGTGTGCCGTTCGCTGTCGGTTGCAATGATGGCGGCGCATAGCGCATAGCGCGCATTGTGACGCGAAATGGCGTCGAGTTGAATAATCCAACATGGCGTTTTGTGCCGCCGCCGCCGCCGCCGAGAGCGCTGCACTATGGTTGTATTTGTGTTTCGGCTGTGTGTTTGTGTGCGTTGTGTTGTCTGTTTCCGGCAGCCGGATAAAAAACTTGGCGTTAAAGTGTTAATATTTTGAGTTTTGAGAGCGGCACTGGCAGGACATGCAAATGCTGTACAACAACGTCTGAGAATATATATATGGAGGGTAGAGGGTAGTGGGTGATGAGGGGTCACTGGGGTCGCACCATAGAGCTGTTTCAGCTGTTTCCCCTCGACGCTGACACTTGTTCAATTCAAATAGCACGCCAGAGCCCCGACATTGATGTCCTGGCACGGCATTCCGCCGCTTTTCCGCTTTTCGGGCCTAGCTTCGTCCGGAATCGGTTCGCTTTGGTATGGAAACGGGTATGAAATCGAGTTGGGAATCGGCCATGGAATGGAATGGCGTGCCCGGCGAGCCGCATTTATGTTATCTTTAATTTTTCACAACCAAATTGGCCGTGGGAGTGCAGTTCGAATTGCCAGACAACAAGCATATTTATTTATATTGCCACGCCGCTCGACCCCAATGCGAACTGTCATGAAGTTACTGGCAAGATGAAGCACTTCAGTTGCCATGAAATGGGAGAAATGGCGCTGGCAAATTATCAAGTTGAAACATTCAGGGAGTTGGAGAAACACGCTGTCAATTTAATGAGATTTTCTAAATTGAGAGTGTTGGCCATTTGGAAAATGGGAATATTAGGATTCACGACTTATGGGAAAGAAAATGGGTGTCCCAACTAAACACCGATTGTTTTGCACAGCTAATAACATAAGCAAGCGTCCATATCACTTTCGGAACGATTTAAAAATATATATCTTTTGAAAGTTTTTTATTTTATTATTTATTCAAACACAGTAGTAATGACTTTCGATATTTTGATTATTATTTCTATTGTTTGGAACAAAATAGTGTTTCTTTTCTGCTCGAAAATAACAATCTTGGCTTTTTAAAAAAATACATTTTTCCTCAGTGCTTTTATGCTGTAACTTGTCTAAAAAGAATTTTTATTCAAAAAGACGCAGTGTTTCGTACATAACCCAAAAATAACTAATAACCCATTTTCCGGGTTATAAAAAAATAATAATATATTTACAGATTTTCATATTTTTTATAAGATTTACATTCCATTTGTTTGCAAAAATTGGTCAAAGTTAATATGTCAAGCCTTGATTGCCAATCGATTAGGGTTTGACTTTATTTATTTGTAGAATTTTTCGCATTGTTCCGGACTAAAAACTTTTTTTTTGTTGAAAACTCTAATACCCAAAAACAGGAATAAAAATAAAGATTTTAACGGAAATTTTTTGGATTTTCAAAATAGATATTGATTTTTAATTAGTGCTCAAATACTTTTCTTAAATGGTTTCTTTAAGTTATATAAGAACCTCTATAATCACGTTGGCCAATATTGAAACTTCATGCTGGCAAATTACCATCATTGTTGGTAAATTTAACTTATGCCAATCAGTTGGCCAAAATCAATGCCGCATTAGTGTTGGCTTGGCTGTGAACCAATGTTTGGCCATCGCCCATTTGATGGGCAGCAAGGGCTCACGGAAGAGCGGTCACAATTGATGTCTTGGCCAATTAATCAGGCGGGCAATGCATTTCGTGGTCAGTTTGCCCCGAGTACCGCCAATTAGACCGCTGCGGTAAGTGTTCGCTTAGCTGGAAAGTGCCGGCCAAATGGAAATGTTCATACCATGAATACTGAATGACAAACAAGGCGGCATCGGCATCGGCAGCATCGTCATCATCATCATCATCACCATCACCATCAGCAGCCCAATTAAATAGTGCCTTTTCTTTGTCGGTTTATCGCTGATTGGCCGGTGTAAATTTCAGTTTTACTTAAAAATTAATTATCAGCAACCTGGGATCGGCTTGTTGATTTTGCCAGACGGACAAACGGACCAACGGACTGCGGCGGTCATGTCACATTAAGCATACGCACTGTGTGCGCAGCGCATAACTGCCGGCAAGCCAAGCAATCAAGCGAACTGCCACTAAAGCCCCGCATCCTGCACAAAATCCCTCCCAGGCAGCCGACAAACCAATTCCAGAGTCCGGCAAACAACTTGCCAGACTGAACAGAAACTGCGAAAAAAAAGCAGCTCGAATTGTCAGGCTGGCGTTTAAAACCAGTTCGCATCAATTTAAGCGGACATATGCTTAACTTTACTTGCGGTGATTTTTCAACTTGGCCCGCAGAGTTGCAGTTGCAGGTAGTTACCTGTTTTCCTGAATATTGCCCCCATTTCCCCCCTTTTTCCTACCCAACTAGGTTTTTTCTCCCGCGGACTGGAGTGCTTTGCACATTGACAGCGTTAATTAACTTTTAATTTAATTTCGCGTAAATGAGTTTTTACTGTCAGCGCGCGTTGCTTTATTTAAGCTGACAAAAAACGCAATTTGCAATGCAAGAGTTTTTCGAGTTTCGAGGGGGACAAGCGATCGAGCGAGCATGCTTTTAAGCGCGGTTTTCAAATGTGGCTGCGATGTCGTCAGCCAGTGTCAATTTATGCCGCCAAAGTGAAAATCCAAACTGAAAGATTTATGCAGGCGACACACACACACACAGAGGCATACATATATATTATTTATATTTTTTCGCTGGCAAATGTGATTTATACGAAAAATCTCAGCAGCAACACACCGTGTGTGTGTGTTTGTGTGTGCGTGTGAAATATTTTGCAGCGTTTGAGCTTTTTAAATTCAATTTCCAGTCGGAGTGAGAGTTTCACTCGTAGTCGCAGTTGCAGACTCGGTTTCAGATTCGGATTCAGTTGCAGTTGCAGATGCCGATGGCAATGTCGATGTCGATGTGATGTCGAGGCCAGCCGTTGCATAAATAAGCGCTTTAGACCACTGTGCAAAAAGCAGGAAGGAGGGGCAGAACTGCAGTTTGGGCCGCACAGAAGGTGTGTGTTTTATTAATTGCCAGCGCCAATGCCGCAGTCGCCGCAGCAGCCGCGGCCAAGAGAAATATGCGAGCAATGCACGCATGCGGTTCCCTCAGCTTTTCCCCCTCTCAACTTCCCCTTGGTTTTCCATCGCTTTTTTACCCAACCATTTCGAGTGGCCAGTCGCCAGTCGCCAGTCGTTATATCGTTAATGAAAACTGATTCTAGTGTCATTAACGTGCGAGCTCTCGCCAGACCAATTCGAGTGCAACGCGAGCAGTATCTTTCGGCGTCCTTGGGGCACCGCCGCCACCTCGACATCAGGACGCCGGGACACCCTGACACAGCCCCCCTCCTCATCCTGCAGCTCCTTCTCCTCCTTCACACCATTGCCAGCGGGCATGACGAGTCATTTAAACCGATGCGTCGCCAACTGAGTGAGCAACTGATTGCGTCCTGCCACTCCACAGTCTGCAGTCCACTGTCCACTGTCCTCTTCCGATTCCCCTCCCATTCCCATTCCCATTCCCCAACCCCCCTCCGCATTGTCCTCCTCGTTACTGAACCCGCTGACGACTTAATGACAGTCATACAAAATACGACAACGGTGCGAAAATTGCAAGGCTTGCCATCAACGCTGCAACGCTGCTCCCGATGATTACCTTTTAATGCAAATATAAAAAATGAAAGAACAACATAAAGCGATTGGAAGTCAAGGAGTCGAGACAAAAATGCTCTCGATGAAACCGGGGGAAATTAGTAAGCATTTTAGGTTCCGTTCTGTTTGTTTTGAAGGTGTAATGGAGTTCATACAAGCAAGAGGGAATTTAAGGTATTTAATGCGGTTACAAATTATACTTAAGGACTGTACAAAAAACTTTATAAGAGTTTTTATAAATATTTTAAATACTATCTGAATCTATAGAAAACTGTTGATAATTAATTATTATTAATCTGAACATTATTATTAAAATGTAAAAATAATGACAATTTTTAATAATTTATTTAATTTAAAAACATGTTCAAAATATTTATGACAAAATGTAACAAAAAGTTCAATTGGCAATCTGTGTCACTATAAATATGAAATACTATTAAAATACTTCCTTTGAAAGTGATAACCTTCCACACACACCTGAACCTATATGAAATGGTTCGTAATTAGTTATTATATTTTAATGAAGTTATTATTTTCACATTATTATTAAAATGTACAAATAACGACAATTTTGAATAATATATTAATTTTAAAAAATTTGCAATATTGAAAACCCAATTTATTTATGAAAAATGTAACAAAAATTCGATTGGCAATCTGTGTCACAAAACATCAAATACTAATAAAATACTACCTTTGAAAGTGATAGCCTTACCGTAATTAGAAATGTTTCACCGGCCTTAGTGTTATAAACATGCAACCTTCGAACATGAATGATTCAATAATTGTTTTGATTCGTCCTGTTTGACTTGATTGACAAGTGCAAGCCGCCTGCTTGAGTCGGACACGCCCCTCGATGGGCAGGGTATAATCAAACGCGATGGCTGGGGCAAAAACAAAGGCAGCCGTCCGACAAGCTGACAAAAAAAAAATCAAGGAAAAAAAGAAAACAAGCGAAACGGAGCGGCGGCCCGAAGGGGAATCGCGGCATCGGGGATCTGGACAGAGCTTCACTGCCATGGCATGGCATGTGTAAATGACGCTTAAAATTGAAAAATTAAATGAGAAATTATTATGTGTGGCAGCAGAGGCAGGGAGGAGCGGAAAGGAAAGGAAAGGAGGATTTGGGGTATCCTGCCCGGTGGGACATGTGCGTTAATGTGCGAGTGTGTGAGTGTGAGGCGGCGCAGTGTCATTAAATTAATTTGTCAAATATGTATAAAATAATAAATTACCTTTTTGTCAGTTACTCGTTTATTAATTTGTACATGGCAACAACTTTTCGGCGCTGTGCGAAAAAAGGAGCAGAAGGGATAAAAAACAGGACGCGGCAGTGTCCAGAAGTCAACTAGCATAAAAAATTATGATGTGTAAAAAGTAAACACACACGCGGAAAAAACTGTGTGTGGAAAATGGGAGAAGGTGGCGGTGAGTGGAGAGCGATGATGAAGGTGGGAAAATTGGACAAATTGCCTGGCTGCTCATCGTGTATCGTTTAATAGAAACGGCCGAAACGTATATATACACGTCACATGTTTTCGGGGCATTTTTATTTCACAGCTCTCTGGCCGAAAGTTGAATGATTTATGATTTATTCAATGCAGCGGCCAAAACGATGCAAACGAAGCGGCTTGTGTGACTCTCGGTGTCTCTCGGTGTCTGTTTGTTAAATTATTTTTTAATGTGTCTATTAAAAAATACAACAGCTGCATCAACAACTGCTGCAACAACTAGATCAACCGTAGGACCATGCGGTAGGTGTTCGGTGTGGCAGGCTTCTGGATCGAATTGGGGATTTGGCGCCGGCATTAACATGGAACCAATATAAATGGCATGCCAAATTGTAGTGGATGAACAAATTTGCCGCTTCATATGCGAGAGCGGCAATAAAAACTTGTAGAGCCAAAGCCAAATGCGATTTGGTGGGGCATTTGTTTTAAATTACCCTGGCGTGTAAGTGATGAACTGGTGTTGGTCCGGCCGGCAGTGCAAATAACACAGCAAATTGAGCAGTCGGCATAAAACAACAAGCCAACTGAGCCGTTTTGCGGCCCCACACAGAAAAAAAAGAAACTGGAGCATTGAACTCGCCCTCGCCAAGGGATTTCCCCAAAAAAAAAAAAAAAAGGAAACTCATGATGAGCCATAAAACTATTGCAGTTATTTGGAGTAGATTGCACGGGCGGCGATACAGAGATACTTATGGGATAAGGATAAGAGGTGGCCCCTCACGGAATAAATATTTTCGTAAGCGGCCAAAAGGCGATTGCAATTCAGGCCAAAGCTCCGCTTATGCCAACTTATCCAGTTCCTATCATAAATACGAGTTTGTGAGACCGCGATTTTCCGGCTTTCGAACTTAGGAGCTCTGAAAATAAAGGGAAAACGCGGGAAGCTATTCTTTATTTCCTCTAGGATCATATTTACTTATAGTAAAACACATATAACAATAAAAATGGATTTTATTTAATTTATGTAAAGCGTCTCGGCACTCGATAGCGATCATCAGGCGACATATCTACTTGGTAGTAGTTGTATACAACAAAAGAGAAAATAAAATAAAGGACTGAAATGCAGAATAAGAAAAATATGCATTATAAATATATTTAGTAATATAGAACTCACCTAAAGGAATTATCAACCAGTGTGTAAAGAAAATACCTATGCCACAGAAAACTAAAGATGAGCACACCAAACATCGAAAGCCCTGCGTAAAGAGAAGGGTGGTAAGTAATATCCTAAAATTCAAACTATTAAATAAAGTATACCTTTAAGACACCAATCAATAGCATGAAACCCGATATAATAAATGTTGCTCCACAAATGCATCCAATAATAAGCACAGAAAGTGGCAGCTTCTGTTGCTTTACGAATTCCATGATAAGAGCTATGTAAGTAATATTTTGTTTAAATTTAATAATCATTTTGACAATTACAATTCCGATAGCCCTTTCTGGAACTTAAGGATTATTAAAACCAAGATTCTATTTTACTTCGTAACTAAATTTAAAAATTTAACTTTTTATCACAACTCATTTTATATTATCAAATTCCAGTCAGCGCTTTAACATTTTCTTTAATATCTACTTACGAATAAAAGCGATTCCAACGACTATGTTGATGCATGCCCAGAAAATGCAAGCCCTGTATTTAGTGCAAATATTCAACTTTTTTAAAATGTACAACTTCTGGCACATTGTATTCACACATTAAAATGTTGATACACTGATTTTGACAGAAAAAGAAAATAAGTTGATAGGGTTTGCATTTTAAAAAAAACCCACTAGCTATTGCTACATTGTAACCAAATTGCCATACAAAAGGTGACCCCTTCTGTGACTTTGGTACATTTTCCCCACCCACTATGGACATGGGTAAAAGTAAGCAAATAATGTCAATCAATTACAGCATTAAACTTTCCCAATTTAGTTAGCCGTTGAAGCGTGGAAAGTGAACACAGTGTCGCCGACCAAACACCTGAACCCTTCCATTTCCATTTCCACTTCCATTTCGTCCACCTGTTAACTAATCAAATAACTGAAGCGACACGAAAATACCCAAATGTGGTCATGTCAATGGTTTTTGGCCGCCGGCGCTGACAGTGTCCAAATCCAATGCAAACAAAAGTGCAAATGAGTTCGAGAGTGCGACGCTAAAATGTTTGCCCAAGCCAAAATGTTAATGGTAATGACAGCTCCGAGAATTCGTTAACGAAGCCCCGGCACGTATAGGTATCTGTAGTATCTGCAGTCCAGATCCCCGGATTCGGATTCGGATTCGGATCCGGGTGAGCCCTCTGTGTCTATTACAATTTCCATCAGCGCACATCAGTGTACGTCAGTGCACCCAAAGGCCAACAAATGCCATTAAAAATTGCCACGTGAAATGTTTTCAAAAGCCATCGAGTTACCAGTAGGTAGGTGGGATACGTATGCTAGCTCACATCCGAATCCTTCTTTTAGCCAACTAAATTAAAATATTTACGGGTAGATCTGCAGCATGTATCCCAATTATACGCGACCCAAAATATGATAGTTAGATGGCCAGACCGAAAACCAAAACCGAACTAAAACCGCACCAAGAAGACAACCCGGCTAAATCCCATAATTAAGCTTGTATGCATGTCCTCGTCCTCGTTGTCGTCCTAGTCGTCCTGTTCGTCCTTTTCGTCCTTTTTGCGTGCATGTGATGTATTAATTTAGAGAAAACCACCGCCCACCCACTCAACCGCCGTGGCAAAAACAACTACCACATGCTCGACAATGGCAACCGGCAACCGGCAACGGCCACAATTACACCTACCGGAAGGCAGAGAGTACAGGACAATGGCAATGGACCCCGGGATTTTGGAGGGGGATCTCTGGGATCTGGCGGTCTGAGGGTCTGAGGGTCCGAGGGTCTGGGAGCAGCAACAGCAAAACTATTTCACAGCTAAAAATGCTGTTATGCGTTTATATTAACACGGATGTGCCCGCACACTTACACAGATACAACCCGACATCCTGACACCCACTATATAGTAAAGTCCTGGAGCACGAGGACACGTAGAAAGGTAGCCAGCATACATTAGCAGGCACGTAGGATGCAAACTAACTGTGCCATTGGACCAGAAATAGTATCAGCGATACGAATCATATGCGGCAGCGCCAAAAACGCAGACCCAGACCAGACCAGGTCCTCCCACCAGGATACACCTCATTTATCCCCCCCATATAGCCGCCCGATCCGGCGATGCGACTTGGTCGCACACAGGCATGTGGCACAGCCAACTGCGGAGGCTGCCCAAATAGAATGAATGAAAATCCTGATATGCGTATGGGGATATCAAATATGGGAAAGCCCAAAAAAAGAGAAGAAAAATTGTGATATGCGGATAGGGATATCAAATAGAAAGCCCAGAAAGAAAATAAAAATCATATGCTTTTCGGAAAATATTCCATAATTATTCGCAGATTCATTCTATGCCGCATTACACAATGCTGTATTTTCATTTGTTCCTAATAAACAAAAATTGAAAGCCCTGAAACCCAAGACCCAAATTCATTTCAGTGAGTTTTCCATCAATATAGATGCCAATATGCAGGCTCATGTGCTGCTGTTTTATACCATTGTTTGTTTGAGCCTTTGAAATTTAAGCAGGTTGTGCTTACTAATGATGAAAATATTTAAAAACACAAATGGAAAAAGAAGTGTATTAACATATTAAATAGTTGTATCCCATAAGTGTGTGCTAATCATAATCATTCTGTCCAATTTGTATTTGTATTTTACTTTTATTTTGAATTAAATACACATATTATTTGTGGTAAATAATATTCAAATTAACAAGCGTTAAAGCAATAATAATGCTCAATTGTTTTGCCTTTATTCCATTTTCAATTTATGTGTTACAAGATTGCATTTGCATATTACAAATTAGGCGAAGAAAAATAATCGTTTCAGCTTGTATTGAACATAAACATTTGGTGAACATTGTTTAAACATTTATTATTACTAAACGTGTTTATGAAATATAAATGTATTATTAAAAAAACAGATTAAACTATATTCGTATAATAAATTATACTTTTTAGAATTTTCCAACAAATATATATGAATTAAATATTGTACCTTACTATCCACCTTTTCTGAGACTTTAAGGATTAATATCCTTTTCAGAAACTTGTGAATGAGCCCTCGCAATGTGCAAGTTTCGTCACACGCTAAACAGTTGGCAAGTATTAGAAGGTTCGGGTGGGGTGTCGCGTGGATGGGGGATTCGGGATGGGGATCCGGAGGATTGGAGACCGGGGACTGGGTGCGAAGTCTGTGGAGAGGGTTCGGCTGAAGCCGTAGGTGGAGGAGATGTATCCTTTGTGCCAGCATGGAGCGCGTTGGCAAAAGTTAGTTACGAGTGCGAACAATGATATTACGTAAAATATTTTGAAACTGCTGCCGTTGTCGACCTGCTCTCAGTTTCGCTGTTTTCTGCTACGACGGTAGTAGTAGTATGTGTGGGTGATACGTGGGCGTAAAGGAGGGTTGAAGGGTAGCAAGGGGGCGTGGCCAAAAGGGAGTTTCTGCGGCCATGTGGCATGTGACAGCAAAACGCTGCTGACTCCGGCTCCACCTTTGCCGTAATTGTGTCGCACATGACCCCTTTGGTCGGAGGATGGCACCGGCACCCTTTTCGGAGATCGCAGAAGGACAATGAGTGGGTCTGAGTGCAATAACCACAATTTCAGATTGAGATGGAGCTGGAGCCCATCCTCCTCCAGCCCACGCCCACGCCCATTACATCCCCTCTTGATTCCTCTGCTAGCCTAAGCGTAAGCTCATTACGTTTTGGCTTTGTTTTGGACTAATTAAATTTGAATGACTATTTTCACTTAAAAACTTTTTGCCCCAATGGTTGGGTTTTGCTCCTGCTCCTCCGTTTGTTTTTGTTATACCCTTGCAGAGGGTATTATGATTTCAGTCAGAAGTTTGCAACGCAGTGAAGGAGACGTTTCCGACCCCATAAAGTATATATATTCTTGATCAGCATCACTAGACGAGTCGATCTAGCCATGTCCGTCTGTCCGTCTGTCCGTCTGTCCTTCTGTCCGTCTGTCCGTCTGTCCGTCCGTCTGTCTGTTTCTACGCAAACTAGTCTCTCAGTTTTAAAGCTATCGGGATAAAACTTTCCCAAAAGTCTTCTTTCTGTTGCAGGTAGTATATAAGTCGGAACGAGCCGGATCGGACAACTATATCATATAGCTCCCATAGGAGTAATCGGGGAAAAAAATGTAAAAAAATTATATCTTGTGTGTTTTTGAACCTAGAGCCACCTACTTTTGGAAATGCCATTTTTTATCTAATTCTGAATTTCGAATCAAGTTTTTTCAAAATCGGACGACTATATCATATAGCTGCCATAGGAACGATCGGAAAATTAATGGGAATATAATAGGAAATAAATTATTGCTTCGTTGGTTTTTATTGTATTCTCTTCTACTCTGGGATATGAGTCTTTTTAAATGTTTTCGAATTTCGATTTTAATTTTATCAATATCGAACAACTATATCATATAGCTGCCATAGGAACGATCGGAAAATTAGTCATTAATATGAATTATCTGCAAGGGTATATAAGCTTCGGCTGGCCGAAGCTAGCTTCCTTTCTTGTTTTTGGTTTTATATTTTTGTTTTTGTGTGTTTGGCGGTGGCGCCAGGTTTTGTTCAAATGTTGCTGGGGTTGGCTGTTGGTTGGCTCTGAAACTCTTGAGTGAGCCATAAACAATGCGGCTGGCAGCCTGGCTAAAAACCCGACAAACGCACCCATTTCAGACCCCCTCCCCCCTCGAAAAATGCCAAAGTGTCGCACGGGTGTCACACAAAATATTAGAAATGATACTTAACCACAGAATTGCAGAGCTTTCGCTTTTCGGATCGAGTGGGTGTGGGAGTTAATTGTTTGCGGGCCAACCGTTTTGGCCCCCTTTTTGGTCCCCTTTCTGCCCCCTTTTTGGCATCCGAAATGCCAAACTGTGAAATTAGCAGCCGGGCCAAATGGCAACCGGAAACGTGCCGCAAGCCGGATATAAGCAACACTGGGTGCACCGAAATCAAAAGGGGATGAATTCCACTCCATTCCATTTTATTCCATCGGGGGAAGTTGACAGCAACAATAAGCCAAACCAGGCTAAATAAAAAAACAAGTGAAAACAGAAAAAAACTCTTTTCAATTAAAATCAAAATTGTTCGGTCGGCTGACCTCAAATACATTTCATGATTTTATTAGCAGACCAATAGATGAATTCGCGTATTTAAAACTTAATGCAATCGCTTTCACATTTGCTTTCTGCCTTTTCATTTGCGGCCATAAATAGCCAGCGGGATAAAGGATATTAATGGATTTTGTTTCAGCCGGCTAGCCATATAATATCTATATGCTTAAATGCAGACCGAAATGGAAATAAAAGGAAATTAATAATAAGGAATAAAGCCGCCGCCGACAAACGATGCATAAATAAATAATACCTACAAACGTGCGTCTCCGGAATCCCGGAAAACCCGGACTCGTGGACTCCTGGACTCATGGACTAATGGACGAATGGACTCCGGCAAGGGCGTGGCGGAAAATCAATAACAACAAACCATTATTCGACTGACCAGCAAAAACGACAACTACAACTACAAAAGGCCACTTGATTGTGGTGCGCAAAAATTTAATTGTGCTCAATTGAAATGAAATCAAATGAAATTTGCGTGCAATTGTGTCTGTTGTTCTAGTTACTCGTGCTTGGGACCGTAATGCCAATATCTAGATTTAGCCAAACTGTTGGTTCAATTATTGTTGGATTGATTCAAAAACTTAAATATGAAATATACAGTCTGAAACAGCAATATACTTGGTATGTATACTGTATATTAAGGTAACAAAAATATTATATACGAAATAATTATATACCACTTTGGCATTGTATTTCTGTTAAAATCGGCTTTCTGAACTATAACGCCAACTATTTCCTCCAGCTTATAAAACAAATAACGATCCACATCACTTTCAAATGGATTAAAAATATGATCTTTTTGTTAATTGTTTTGCATTATTTTATTAAAAAAATTCTTTCAAAATTATCAGTTTTCAGATTTTAACGCCAATTGATTGGGAATTTTATTACGAACTCTATACAGTATAACATTTCATATTTTTTTACATTTTATTACTCTGTTTCGAAGAAAATTATTTTTTTTATATTTAGGATTTTAAATTAGTATTCATATACCAAAGAAATAATGATTTCGAAAATAAAAAAATATAAAATTAATACGCATTGTGCAAAAAATATAAAAGACGTAGTATAAAAGCTTGATAATGATTTAATAATATTAAATATGAAGTTTAAGTTTAATAAATAAATTAACATTATAAAGTAAATATAGTTATAGAGAAATTTGTAATTTTTAATATAATAATTTCGAAATATTGTAGCTGCAAACAAAGTTTAGAACGAATTTATCAGGAATTTAAAGTAAATTCATAAATTGATTTTAGTTTTGGATTTTCGGAATTATCGACAAGATGATTATCAAATCGCAAATAATAAAGATTGATACAAGCTTCCACACATCCGAAATATCCCCTTGAAAATTTGCCGATTGCAATCATTTTGGATGAGCACTTCTATCTTTCAACGAGGCCATCCCAATCGATTGCAATGAATTTGTGGTTTGCCTCCCCGGCATTAAGCTCAACCTTTGGCTGTTCAACCAATTTAATATCCGTCATTCTTTCCCCTTTAAAAATCGAGCACGTGGAGCGCTTTCGGCCGTGTTTTTTGGTATCCTCGTGTTTGGATTGGTTTGGTATGGTATGGGATCGCCCGCAGTGCTGGCGGCAACATCCAACTCGTTACCAAAAAGCTAAACCGTGCAAAATCAAATAAAAAGCTATGGTAATTGGCTGTCGGTTGTAAAATTTTACAATCATTTTCCAGCGTTTTCGGTGCGTTGCTTTGCATGGCGTTGCGTTGCCCGTTTTGTGGTTGAACTAGGGAAAGTTTGTTTTTGACAAACTAAAGCAAATGTGTCTGTATGTGCGTAAAAATACATAATGCGGCACGTAAATGCGCATTAACAGGCGTTGCAGGCACTCACACACATAGAAATGCAGGACAGACGATGCCAATATCAATATCCGTGGGTCTGATTAAAATGAAATATGAACATTAACCGCATTTGTTTAAATATACATCGAAACCGCACACACTGCGTGCAAACACTCACACCATTTGTGTGTATAGAAAATGGGGGAAAATGTGGGAAAATCGGAAAATGGGCCATGGGTCCAAAGGCTTAACTAGGGGACTGCGGCTATTCGGTTGCGTTGAGATAATAGACAAACACACAAAACTGCGGACAAGAACATTTAATAATGAAATTGAATTTACAATTATTTTTGTTTTGTTTGCCAAAGCACACACACACACAGCACACATAGACGTGCTCAAACAATGGATGCCAGGATGTGCGAGTATGTGGGCGGAATAAATATTTGATTTGCATTTAAAGCTGCATACATCAAAGCAACTTCCCCCGTCAGCGTCGGTTTATGGTTAAAATTTAATTAAAATCCCTTTGTTTGCCCATGCTGCGGTGACCAATTACATAATAATTAATGCTAGATTAATGCTGCCAACTCCTGGAACCGAGAGAACAATGCAATCAATCTTCATGGCTGCCACCGCCGTCGCCGCGAAATAAAGTAATCCAATGCTCAATTAACGCAGACAGTAAAATCTTAAGTAATTGCAATAAAACAGACTACCCCTCGAGTACATATATTTTATAAAGTCCCTTCTTTTTTTTGTTTTTGATGGCAGAGGCGCGAATCCTGGGCGACCTGCACCCAAAAAAAAACAAAAAAGTAACAGAGATGGAGATGCGAAAAAAAGATGCCATAAAATCAACGCCAAGGCAGCGACAGGATGACGACGAGGTAAGTCAGCCAGGACTTTCGGGCTGAAGAGTCAAAGCAACTTTCGCCCCCTCTTATTTTCGGGCCCCCGAAATGAAGAGCTTTCACATGTCTGGCGCATAAAAATGGAGCGTTGTTAAACGCACCGCTGGGAAAACGCGAAAAGCGGAAGAAGACGCCCCCGGAAACCGGAAGAAAACGGTGGCGCAAATGTCGCGGCCCAAGTTGCTGGTGTCAGTGTCTAAAAAAAAAAACAACGAAAAAACAACAAAAAAACAGCAGCAGCAGCAACATCACATCAGCAGCAGCAGCGGCATCAAAAATTGCTTATGTTTTCATAAAATGAAGCGCAAACAATTTTTTGACTGAAAAGCATAATAAAAACAAAAATACAACAACAACGGGGATGGGGATGGAGATGGAGAAAGGCGGCTGCTAAGCAAAAATCCCCACTCCCCAACTTTCTTTGAGAGGCTGTAATCTGATTTTATTATAATTTTGATTTTGCTTTCTTTTCA
Organism: Drosophila prostipennis; assembly: GCA_037075205.1. Lineage (NCBI taxonomy): Eukaryota > Metazoa > Arthropoda > Insecta > Diptera > Drosophilidae > Drosophila > Drosophila prostipennis. The sequence continues at coordinate 395,003 of JBAMCJ010000851.1, forward strand.
TAAATTTTATAACAAACCCCAAGCAGGAACACAAAAATAAAGCGAATGAATGTGGAGTAAAAAAAAGTAAGAATCAACAAGGAGAATTGAGCCCAAATAAAAACAAAGCATGCGCGTGCCTCCCAACAACCACGAGCAATAATCATAATAGCAACACCACTGCGGTCGCCGAGTGAGGTTAACTAAGGTTAGGGTGGTGTATTAGGGGGTGGTATTTCACGGGGCGCCACGCAGCGCTAGTGGGCGGCCAAAGGTAAAAGGTAAGAGGGGGCGGGGCAAGGACGCATTGTCTGTCTGTCTGCTGGCTGTTTCCCTACATTTTTGGCGGCTGCCAAGCAGGCGTAAAATAATAAACGCGAAATAAAGTGGAAGCCCACAAACAGGAACACGCACACACCCACCGATGCCCACCCACATGTGGTGAGCATACACTGGGGAAAACATATTTGGCACAAAGTTATTTACAGGGGAAAAAATTAGTAGGAAAATAAAAAGTAAAGGAAAATTTTGACCGTTCGAAAAGAATGCCCTATTTATAAAGCCTAGGAAACATCATACAAATATTATAAGAAGCCTTTGATAAGAGATGAAAGTGATTAAAATCCAAAACCATAAACTCTGAATAATTAGTTTTTGCTTTTTATTCCGTAGATTAGGAATAAAAACAATTCAAGACCTTAGCTATGGTATTTATTAAATACTTTATCGTAAATTACGTTACATTTAAAATTCCTACGAAATAAGGTTTAAGCTTTTTACTTAATATTTGATCTCATTTGCATACATACCATTTATAATTCTGCTTGAGGTACTCAAATATTTACTTTATTTTATAAATATTTTATTTTTTTAATCTTACTTATTTTTTACACTGTTTGATAAAAACTGAATAATTACTTTTTGTTTTTTAGCCCGTAGTATTTATTAAATACTTTATCGTAAGTTAAATAATAAGGTTTGAGCCTTTCATCTAATATTTTATCAAATAAAAACACCTCTTAACGAGGTAAAAAACTAGTGACGATCGCACCTTGAACATACAAAAGTTCTGATATCAACATTTGTGACGAAAAATTATTACACTCGTCATTAAATAGACTTTCTAATATTTTCTCATTCGGCCCGCACTAGCAAACTATTCCAGCCACTTTCCCTTCACAGGCATTCTCTATTGCAGCGTGCAAAAATTTGTTCATATCTTTTTAACTATTACATTTACACAAATTGCATATGAAGGGCATTTATAGCATTTAAAAATACCTTTCAAACGAGATGCAGCAAAACTCTGTAGCTTTAGTAGTATAGAAGTTACGGCTTTCCGAATTTTAGCTATTTATAGCTGTTTTCCCGCCAAACTAGCGAGTTTTTCCAAAAGTGGTAAAACAAAAGTTTTTTATATCGATGTGATGAACGTCATATCAAATTTTCAAAACTTAAAAAACATGTTTTGGACAAACTGACAAACTGACAAACAGAATTAAATTTTCATTTTGGGAAGAAGAAGAAAATCTTATTTTGGCTATAACTTTTGAACGGAGCGTCGGATTTTGACAAATGACCCCTCATTCGACGGGTATTTTCAAAAGGAATACAACTAAAACATTGCGAGGGGGCATTTATCCCCACCGGCCCCAACAGCTCCAAATTTCGAAATTTTCACTTTTTCACTTTCACCGCTCTCTCTTCCAAGCCAATTGATTTTCTTAAAGTCTTGGTATGCAATCCTTTAAGTTTTTGCAATACCTTTCGATTGGTGTATTACTCATTACGATCGGACTATCACAGCAGATTTTCAATTTTGCGGCTATATAATAGTAGTCGCCTTCGCACACTCTCCTGGTGCGCTTCGTCACTACATGGACTGCCGTCCATAGTGATCTCATTTGCATACAAAATGCATACAAATAATTAATTTATTTTATAATTATTTTATTTTTTTAAATTTATTTTAACATTTATTTAGTCCTTTATATGTGTGTAGTAATGTTTTCAATTATTAAAAGATGTTTATTTTCTCTCAGTGCATATATGTGTGCGACTTACTAAGCCAAGGATACACGTGGAGCCAAGATGGCGACTGGAGACTGGAGGTCCTTTGGCAACTGGCAACTGTGTCTTTGGCCTGCCCAACGAAGCGTTTACACTGATTTTCGCTTTCAGTCAATTTTAAAGACAACTTGAAGCCGCATAACCAACCAACGCCATCAGTGGAAGCAGCAGCATCAGCAGCCCATTTCCCTTCTGCTACATTTTTAATGAGATTAAAATAGGCTCACACAGTGCCAACAACACGGAAACAACAAGCAACTTTCACACACACACACACACATCACTCGAGGGAGGCGAAGGTGTGTGTGCGTACTTTATGGCAATTTGGGGACTTGTACAGGATTTTTTCCATTTGGCCTTCACAATAAGCCCCCCTTTCGAACCCCTCACAACTCGAATTTTAAAGAGTTGTCTAAAAGGTTTAAGAGATTTGACGCTTTCGGTCATGTGGATCCTGATGGGCGGCGACCTTATCCTCCGGCCACCTTCGGCAACAGCCTCCATGTCCTCCTCCCGGCCACTCATTAATCTACAACGCATTAATTTCTCCGCCGCAAAATCCAATCTAAATTACATAAATCAACAAGCCGTAACGAAGCCTGCTGTGGGTGGAGTGTAGAGGAGAGGAGAGGAGCCCTCGAATGTCCTTCGTCGGTAGTTGGCATTTCCCATTCCCACAACCCATTTCTCCCTCACTCTCGGTAATTGGGTCACTTGTATGCGAAAAAGCAGCGAACTGTTGCATGCAAAGTACATGCGACATCAAGGAGGCCAAAATGGTGGGGAAGGGGATGAGGGGTTAGAGGCTCTCCGGGCAAAATTGCGATGCAATCTAACAGCTACTTTGTCAAGCAGCAGCTGCAGCAGAAATTGCAGCAGCAACTACATTTCGATTGGGAGCTTCGATTGCAGTCAGCTGGCATCGGCATTCGCCACTCCGAATCGGCAACCCCCGCCAGATTTGTGTGGCCTAATTAATTAATTGAAATTCATGAATTGCACATGCGACTGGCGCTTGAAGAATGGCAGACATCGCACTCAGCCGGGCGTTTAATTCGAGCTGACAACGATCCCACAGCCGAAGCTGCATATTAATTGCAATCAAAGCTCAATGGGCAACGTTTAAAACTAAAGGGAATGGAATGGAATGGTTGGATAGGTTGGATAGGAAAAAATGGGGCTAAAAGCCGCAGCGAAAGCCGCTTAGGCACTCGGGCGTGTTTTAATTTATTAATGGGAATCCATCGAGCTGCGTTTTTCCTCCATTCAGTCCCCAGTCCCTGATTCCGATTCCGTTTCCAATCCCAATCCCTCTCCTCTATAGACCATAGCTACAAATCCAAGGCGGCCGCCGTTTGACCTACTGCGGCTTATCTGAGCGACGCGTAATTTTGATTATTAAGTGCCACTTAATTTAGTGGGCGTGTTCGCTGGGGGACAGCCTTTTCCCAAGCCGAAAGCCGAAAACCGATATTCGAAATATTGAAATTGAAATTGTCAATGTGCGACGACGGCGGCTTTAGCAACTAAACCAATCGAACTGGTTAGCACCAATGGTGGGGATTGATATCTGGATCTGGTTTTCCCCCGTGGCGGTCATTTGGGCAAATGCCGGTAGCCGCCTTGGCCATTGATTAAGAAATTCATGATATATTTGTGTCAGATAAGCGAACAGCGAAAGGTTTCCATTTTCGATTTACTGCGAGTGGGCAAGAAAAAGTAAGTCCATCAAATATTTACATATTCCACATGTCGAATGTTCGATGCCCAATGCCTGGTAAAACGTGGGCAGGATCGAGGCATAAATCAGGTTGGAAAAGTGCTCGACTGGGCCAACGAAATAATGCTGAAATTGATATTCAGACGGGGCTGGAAAAAATCAAAAATTAATTTACCCACACCACAGCCACTTTTCAAAGGCAAAACTTTGTGCCAGCAAATTACTCAACTCGACTCAAGTTGCGGTTCTCAAGAGTGCATAATTAAGAGCTGTTTAGTTGTGGTGTTTTTGGTGGAAAAAAAAAAAGTCAAAAAAGCTACATATATTTAAGGAAAATGTTCAGAGATATTTTGAGTTGGTGAAATAAATAAAATATAATACTAGAGGAAACTTTATGACAGCAGCCCAATTTCCAGCTAAAAGCTTACATAAGCCCACCACTCAAGGGGTTAAGTTAAGGAGGAGAAGCCACCCAATGTTGGCCTAGTCAGTTGGAAATGTTTTGAAAATATTATGGATCGTCTCAATATTCCCTTGGCATTTGAATTTTCTGCCTATTTTCGAACTTGGTTCTCTCTCTCTCTCTCGCCGAATAACAGCGGCGAATATCGTAAGTGGCGAGGGCGCATTTAAGAGAGTGCCAAGTTTAAGAGCATGCGCTCTTTTCGAGTTCGAAAAACGACGAAGCCGTTTTGGCGCTGATTTCAAGGCAAAATAAAGCCAGCTCCTGCTGAGATACCGAGATACAATATGTATATGGGTGTGTGGGTGTGCATATCGAGTATGTGTCGGCATGTGCGAAAATCGCGGATGTAGGCATGATATGGGGAAAATTAATTAAATTTATTATTTTTAAATTAAAATTTTTTTATTAATAGGAAATTTTGTTCAATGGGTAGACGACGACGGTAGAACGACAGCGACGACAAATACACGAGCAACACAAGAGCGCGGCATAGTATGCCACACAAATGCTGAATAGTTGCGGAAGGTTATGAATTTCCGTGAGAAATTACTACAAGTAATATGTGAGTGTTATATGGGCATGCAAAGGGGGGGAGGGGGTGGGGATATGGGCCCCAGGGCTACAAATATACGTACATTGGTAGGACTCGCTCGTGTGTGGCCACGTGAGGCGTTATTCGCCAGTGAGTGTGCTCATGTGTGCAGGCCGATAACAATGTTGCACTTGCTAATGCATTAATTTTAATGCACTTTCGGCTCGCAACGGCTGGAAACTAGCTCTCTCTGCTCACTTAATTACTTGAATGCACCGCAAACTCACCAAGTCAGGGGTTATCCATCTTGCTTCCGATTCGCCTTATCCTTTAAATGAATGGGATAATGCCACTGCATAGATATATATATATAGAATATATATGTATCATGCACCCAGTTCGTCATTATCGCAAACGCTTTTGTCTTGGAAAACTCGGGGAACCGGATCCCGAGGCAATGGCCAAAGAATCCTTTGCTCCTTTTGCCGCCTGACACTTTTGTGACATTGTGCAAATGAATAATTGTGCTTTTCTTTGCTTTGCTGGCGACCACAACAACTGCACATCCGTTCCACATCGCTCGCTCAATGTCTCATCATCATGATTATCATTATTCGGGGTCATCATCGCGTTCATTGTCGACTCGGTTGGCGAAAAGCACGTTGCTCATTCGCCGGGTGGGCCATTGGCCATCGTCATCATCATCATCCTGTTCATCACCATCAGAGGGCCAGAATGTCCTGTTTCTAGCCAGCCTGTTCGGCCATCGCCGTCCGACCGCAACAAAACAAGCAGCTAAACAGTCGCTTAGCCCAGCCAGCCTGACTACTGACCCCTTTTCAATGGACATCCGTTGGATTTAGCCCTGTCTCCACGTCGGCACTCTGAAAAAAGAAGCGGCAGATCGCGAAAAAAACCAAAAGGAATTGCCATTTAAACTATTTTATTCTTACCATTTAAGTTTATAAGCTTTAAGACATATTGGCTTTTTTGTTATTGATTAATTCGCAGCTTAGAAAAATCCTCAATTGGTAGCATAAACTATTATAAACTATTATATTGAACTATTCACAATAATTTCCTATATACATAAAATCTTGCAAATTTCCATTTAATTTTTGCTTAAAAATTTAATATTAAATTTAATTTTTGTTGAAGTTTTCTTTACTTAATAAACCATATGTCTATATATACAAATAACTAGCTTATTTAAGGTTGTAGGTATTTTTGCTTAAGATCTCGTATTTTGGCTCTTGGTGACATATGTAGCTCGTGCTCTTTTCCCTCAGTGCATTATCGCCACTTGGCCAACGTTCGGCGTCCGAGTCGCCACTGTTTGCCATTCATTTTGTTTCTGTTTGCGCTTTGATTGACGGAGAGCTGTGAGCTGGTGAGCTGAAAACCGAGAGCTCCGAGAGCCGGGCTCCTGCTCCTCGCGCTGCATGTCCTTGCGCTTGTCCTTTCGGAAAAGGAAAACCAATGCCATTGCGCTGCCCCAGCATTATTAATGATTTTTCCAAAGTTTTCGCTACATTTTATGCTACATCTTCTGGCCCGTTGGACTCTCGCCTCCTCTTTGTCTTTCTGGTGTTGCTGGTGTTGCTCCTGATGTTGCTCCCGATGTTGTTGTTGTTGTTGCTGCTGCTGCTGGCTGGCTGGCGTATTGTTGATTGTTCTTTTATCTCGTCTCCGTCAATTCGTTGCGTTATATTGCTGTGTTCCATTTGACTTTGGGTTTTGAATTTCCGCCAGATCCCACGGGTTCATTTCCCGCCAGCTTTTTCCAGCTCCAACTGCCCGATTTTCAGCTTCTGTTTCGGCTATTGTTGCTGTTTCTGTTTCTGATTCTGTTTTCTGGCTCGGTGTTTGGCCAACGTATTACGCTTATTTGCCCGGTTTCGGTTTCGGTTTCCCCCGGACAACATGGATGCTGCCGCCGCTCTTTGCATCCTTGCTGTTGCAACTTCCGTTTCCGGCTTTTTTGTCCAGCATCCTCCTCCTCCACCGAACCGCCCGCCATTTCCTCCTAGATAAATACTTGTCAATCAGTTATTAATTGCTTTTCAAATTTATTGAATTTGCGGTTGCTTGCAATTTGGCTTTGCTTTCTTCTCCATCGTTTTTGTGGCCCTCTCGTGATTGGCAGAAAATGCTGGCATCGTTTTTATATTGCCTTTTTTTTGTGTTTTTTGTCCTGCTTGCTGGATTTTGTGCATGTCAGCCCAAGGTTCGGTTCATTAAGCTGCATTTTTCAGCAATTTGCAACCAAACCGAGTCAATTCGATGGCATTCTACGCATTTAGCATAGAAGGCATTTGCAACAAAGCCTGGCCAAAAGAGTGGCCCGTAATGGAAATGGAATGGCACACAAGCCAATTCAAGTATCTAAATGCACAAAGTGAAAAGATATTTGGGACCATAATTGTTTGAGTCTATGGGACAACATAATTGAACATTCTATTCTAATCGGAATTAAAAAGCCCAAAAGGCGTTTTTTTATCCGGAATAAATGGATGTGAAATTGAGGTACATTCTCTAACGAAGAAAACACAAACAGTTAAAATTATATATTTAAATAAACCGAATTTTAGGAATTATATAAGGTAAAATATGACAAAAATTAAAATTTAAAATTGCAAAACAATAAAATAATTTTATATTTTCTTTTAACCAATGATATAGTTTTCAACCATTTTTAATATTTATCGTTTATGTTTATTTTTAAAATAGTTTATAATTGCTTTAAATCCAAGTAATTTTTAATTCAAAATCTGAAAACTTATTAAAATTGAAAACAATAAAATAGTTGTATATTTTAGAGAAGTTTTTTATATTTTCTTTTAATTTCTAATTCATTTTTAAAATTTATATGTTTTATTTATTATTAAACTTAGTTTTATGATATTTTTGAGTACAAGTTCTTTTTAATGCAAAATCTGAAAAATATGACTAAAATTAAGTCTTATTAAAATACAATTTGTTATATTTCTTTAAATTCCTAAAAATTTGTATTACCTTGTTATTCCAAGTGATTTTCAATATATATTTTTAAATTTCCATATATTTCTCTCTTCCCAGAAAAGGATTCAACAAGGTTTTTAAACAAACAACACATTAACCTTAAAGAAATCAGTTTGATTGCAAATTTCCCGGCATCTAGCTCACATTCAGCGCTCTCATTTGGCATGCATGTAAATATGTAAAGCAATTTGCCACTCTGCCAGCCATTTGTTTGGCTGCCTTTCATTTCGCAGGCTTTTGCCGTTTTGATGGCGCTCGTTAATTGCATTTTCCTTGGCCAGGTGATAGACAAGCCGCGAAGCGAAGTGACTGCAACTCCGTCTGCCCGAGTCTCCCGATGTTCCCCGAGTTTTCCCCGTTTCCCTCGACTTTTCCAATGCGAACTGAACTGATGTGATGTGATGCGCCGTACGATGTGCAATGCGATGCGGTGAGGACAAGGACAAGACATTCGGATGTGTCAGTTGCGACAGTTGGAACAAAGCGATATTTAACCAAGGTGACAGGTGGAAAGCGGGTAGAAACCGGAACAGTGTGCGTGAAAGGTATGTGGCCGCAGAGCAGAACAACAAACACCGAAATGCAATTAGCAAATAGATGTGGCCGTGTGCGGAAGCCTCTCCTGTATTGCTGTCTCTCCTCCTATCTGTGTGTGTTTCATTAAATCCACTGCAATGTTTAATAAAATGCACACAAAATAGTTTTTAAAAACAAGTCTGCCAGGCAGTAGAAACAATATGTTCCACATTTTATGCCATGAAGTAGTAGTTTGCAGCAGAAACAGAAACAGCAACATCAGCAGCACATATGCATGCAATGGACTCTGCGCCTCACTAACTTCAATTGCTGTGGCAGAAGGCATATGTAGAGTAGAAAGCCACAACTTTCCCATAGTCACCCCCTCACATAGTCCATGGTTTGTCTTACTTTTCTTTTTGTTTTTATTTTTTGCCTTTTATGGCAGCTAAAACGCAGGCAGCATATGCAGATGGCCTCGTTGTTGCAGCAGCAGCAGCAGCTATAGTTGCTGTTCGCGCATCTGCAACATCTTGTTGAGCTGTCAAAATATGCTTGTTAACAACATTTGTTGCACCGCAGCAGCAACAACAACTTGGGACCGCAACAACAATGCAAATACACAACGCACAGCAGAGAGCCAAGTCTGAAGACCAAACACTAAAGACTAAAGACTAAAGCCGGCGAGTGGGGCAGCTGCTTTGGCCTAAACATGTTTGCTGATGCGATGCGATGCTATGTATATATCCATTTAATTTCTGACAGCTAGAAATTTTTAGTTTAAAAGCGACAAAAATAATCATGGAAATTGCCGTTTTTCTGGCTTTATCTCGGGGTAAACTTTCCATAAATAGGAAAAATGGGGGCGGCGACGGGTGAGAAGATGTGCTGAGGAGCAGTGCAGACGCCTTGGGCGTGCGTTTGTCTAATAGATCAGCATCAGCGGCTACAGAAGGCGAGCTGCAGCAGCTCAAATGTGTTTCCAGGCCATTTATCATCTGCTGCCCGCTGTCTGCAATTTCAGCGGCGTTCATGTTGCAGCAGCAACAACAGCGAAGGCAGCAACAGCAGCAGCAACAGCAACATCAGCTAAAAACTAAGCTGCAGCCTCGAGCCTCGGCTTGAAATTCGAGCAGCGTGCGCGCACAAGGTGTCTACTTTTCAACGCCCCAGCCAGAGAGAACTCCAGACTACAGAGCTCCATATCGCCAGACCAAAAACCCAGCCCACTTGCGACTCCTTTGCAGCCACTGCTGGTCAGCCCCGGAGACTGGCTCATTTACACTGAAATTATTCCGCATAAATCATCTTAATGTTGCGTGATTTTTAGACGGCCTTTTAGCGTCTCCCGAATGTCACTTAAAATCTGGCACATTAAAGTCAGCACACAGAGGGCAGGAGGCAGAAGAGAGGAGAAGCCGAGGGTTGTTTCAACACCAGATACGAGCATAAATCAAAATTAAATAACAGGGAATGAACTCCACTCCGCACCGGCCGGCTTTGTGTAATGGAAACCCTTGTTTTGGCCAAAAGGGAAAAATTTAAATATTGAACAAGCAAAGCGACAACATAAAGTCCAACACTCGGGCAGCAATATTAAAATGAATAAGGAATGGCGTCTGTTTAGGCAGGTTAAATGAAGAGTTTCAGGTGTTTCAGGAGAGGATATCTCTCTTTGACAGAATCAAAATACGAATTGGAATAAGCTCTGCATGTACACTGATAAAAAAATGTAATAGTAAAAATAAATATTTGCATATTGAATGCAAAGATTCCTATTACATATTTAAATTACATAAAACAACGTAATATTTAATTGAATAATTAATTTAACGAATGAAAATATTTTAAACAAGGCAGAAAATATTATTTTACTTCATTAAAAAAAAGATTTTAGTATTAAAATCAAAGCTTAAGGTTTTTGAAATTAACTATAATTGTTAAATGTAATATTTTCATATTTAAATTGAAAAAAAACCGCAATGGATGAAAATCAAAGCGAAAAATATTTGGATTGAATATGAAATCGTTGGATTTACTACGTTTTTTTTATCAGTGTATTTCAAGAATTTATGCACCCAAAAAAAAATACATAAAACGATAATCAATTTGATATTATGTGGTAAAAATTTTGACTTGATATGCGGCATTTCAATTTGATATGCTTGAAATGTAAGCAACAGACCAGTTAGAATTTAGAATGTGTCTTGTCTCCCTTCCACTCATGTAACTTTAAGCGTTATTTTACCAGCATTGCATGCCAAAAACCAGAAATTTACCATGAGCATATCGATTTGATCCCGGCGTTTTTTTTTTGGGTGTACTCCTTACTGCAGGTGTGGGCATTGCAAGTTTAAATTTATTTATGCTTTTAATAGAGCCCTTGGTAAATATGGAGTTGAAATTCCCTTTTGATTTTCGTCAGTTGTCCCAGAGGAATTTTTGCAACTCAGAGGCGCTTTAGCTTTGGCAGTTCTGAGTTCTCGGCTTTAAATAAAACACACATACAAAAACAGCAAACTCAAGGCACAACTCTCGGGCAAGGAAAGCTGTCAGGATTGAGGCTAAACTTTTTATTTTTATTATGTCTCAGCATCTGTTGCCTGGCGAGACGGGAGAAGTTGGAGAAGCAGGCGCACTTAATACATAATTCGTGTACACATTGTAATTACAGGCGATGCGATGCGGCCCCGGCCATAACATTTCGGTTATGGGCCCAAACAAAAAGCTACCAACTGATTTTAGACTTAGCAGATCAAAGCCCACACGCACCAAACACATGACGACGCACTTTGAAGTTGATTTACTTCAGCTTGGAGTTGGCGTTCGCCGGAATCACATCTTTGAGTTCGCAGCACAAATGATACTTTGTTGATTTTGATGTTGCCACGGGAGAGTCATGTATATATACGACGCATTCCATATGAGAATAAAAGAGGCGAAACGAAACAAGCGAAATTTCATTAGAATCAGAGCCGTTCGACGGGTTATTGTTCTTGCCAGACACTTTTATGGGGCATTCGCAACTTACGCCTTCGTTTTTGGGCTTGCAGCGCGCCCTCTGCAGGAATCGCATTATCACCGGCGGCATGTGCTCCTTGTACATCGCATAGTGCCGCAGGACGAGGCGGCAGGAGCTGAAGTGCACACAGCGGCCCTCGCTCTTCTCGGGCGTCTGGCAGCTGGACCCCACTTCAGAAGAAGGTCAGGCAGGCACAGCGAGAAAATATAAGAAAACAAGAGAGAACGCTATAGTCGGGTTGGTGTCCCGACTATCTAATAACCGTCACTCGGCTAAAGGGAGTGCGAACTCTGTAGTCGGGTTGGTGTCCCGACTAAAGGTTGTAACTCAGCTAAAGGGAGTGCGAGGGAGATATAAACTTTGATCAGGCTTAACTTTTTAACGAATGGTCCGATTTAAAATATTTCTTCTGCATTTCGAAAGGTATAACTAAACGCAACAAAATTGCATTTATACTTATCAGAAATATTTGAAAATGTGGGCGCTAGGCACATTTTAGTATGGTTTGTGGGCGACTATGGGCGATTGTGGGCGTTAGAGGGGGCGTGGCGGTCGCCTGAAATAAACTTGCGCTGCGTAGGAAGCCCAAGAATATGTGTTGGTAATCCCAATATTCTAGCTTTTGTAGTTTCCGAGATCTCAGCGTTCATCCGGACGGACAGACGGACAGACGGAGAGACGGACAGACGGACATGGCTAGATCGACTCGGCTAGTGATCCTGATCAAGAATATATATACTTTATAGGGTCGGAAAAGCTTCCTTCTAGCTGTTACATACTTTTGCACGAATACAATATACCCTTTTACTCTACGAGTAACGGGTATAATTATGGGTATTATTATTATTAAGAAAATATCATTTAAAGCTTATTAGTTGTAAATCAGATCTTCAATATTATAATAATTGTATATACTTAATTGAATCAATTAGCCCCAAATCGTATTCTAAATCTGAGTTAAATGCATTTTTTAAAGGATTTGTTCAAGACTTGTACTCCCTAGAAAATAATTTCTACAGTTATTATATCTATAAAATACTTATGAATCTAAAGGATAATTTAAAACCTTTTTTTTAACTCTTACAATAAAATTTAAATATACCTACTTATCGTTCCAATAAATGTGTGTTAATTATGTAAATATTCCTTGATTATAAAATGTGGGTTTATACATATATCGTTTTAGGATAGTTGAGTTTGATTATAAAATGTGGGTTTATACATATATCGTTTTAGGATAGTTGAGTTTGACTTTTAAACAATTTTTAAGAGTTAGGCGAACAAGGACTCCGTGAATCGAATTTATAGTTAGAGTTTAAGGCGATAGATTTTAAATACCTACATATATGAAATCCATTTAATTTTTATAGTTAGTGGTAAGACTTCCTAAAAAACCACAGAAGGAAAGAACTGCATACTCTATCAGCCATAATAAAAATGTTCAGTACTTTGAAGACCCCTTGATAAAATTTGTAAAAAACATATATGTATACTTATACCTTATAAGTATAAGTATAAGTTATAAGTATACTTATTTTTTAGCAACCCGATTTTATAACAACTCTATAACTTTGAATTTTGGTTAGTGTAATTTTAAAATACTTTTTAATTTTTCTATGCCAACTCAATTTCTGAAGATTATGAATTTTTGTCCTCAATTGCTCTTCTCGAATGCCAATCAAAACGGCAAATCATTTTAAAGAAGTAGGGTTTGCAACAATGGGGGGATATCACAATATCACAGAGACATTCTGTTTTTTCATGTGTGGATGGATATACAGATATCCATAATCAATGGCTTACGTGTGTGGCCGAATGTCGATGGCACCAGGAGGAGGATGTGGAGGAGCCCCAGGAGCAGGATGACGAAACCGAACGGAATCAATCGAGATGTGCGCCGCATTGTGAATTTACAATTTCGGAAGCAGTTGTTACGCCGCAGACTCTTCCGGGAAAGATGGGAAGATGACGATGCGCGGCAGTACTATATATCCGTATGATATATATTAAAGTCGCGTTAAAGTCTTAAGAGCTTTAAGCGCCGGAGAGTGGAATCCAGACTGAGTCTTGGACTGGGTCTCGAACTGGCATCGAGTCCGGGGCTCTGTTCTGGCAGCAGATTGTTGCTCAAGTAAACAGCTTGGGCTTGGGCAACTTTTGATAAGCGAGTGGAAAAAATGGGTGGATGATGGCTATGTCGGGGGCAAAGGGGGCTTAGAAGGGGCTCTCTCTTATCGACGGCGTGCAAAACAAGAGGCCAAAAAATATGTACATAATATGTAAACAAAGCACCCACGCCCCGAAAAAGGGGCTGCCCTGTAGAGTAGAGCAGCGTAGAATCCATAAACACATGTTTGAGGCGGCGCGTACCAGTTTGAACTTATGCCGGGCGCCTGCCGGGTTGCGTGGGGTTAAACGTTAACGCTAACAAAAGCAAAAGCAAAAGCAAATGGAAATTTATTATACATATACATGTAGATATATTGCAAAGTTCGAAATGAATTCTAGCAGCTGTGGGCTCGCAGCGAAAACCCCAGAGTCACCGTCTTTATTCATCTTTGCAGCTGGAAAACCACCAATATTTGCACAGGAAGAAATAGGTAAATGTGTGATTTATGCAATTTAGAAATATATATTAAATTCAAACCCCACCCAAGAATATTTGACCCATAAGCATCCGATATAAAAAAAATAATTCAATACCTTAGAACATAATTAATTAAATTTAGATTAAGATTAAACGAATGAAATGAAGTCTTAAAAATTGTTGTTATCTAATTGATAGTTTAATTAAGCTTGTAAATTTGTAGTAAAAAGGATGAAGAAAGAAATTTTTTAGTTTGAGGCCCCGTAGATATAGCTATTTTAAGTTCGCCTGCAAATTTTACATTACAGTTGAACATTTAATAATAATATTAAATACTTTTTACAAAATAAAAATAATAATATATATATAAAAATATTTTTAAAAGATTTCATATTTTTAATGATAAAAATAATAATCAATATTTCTTACAAAGTAAAATAATAATATATATTTAAATAGATTTTTAAGAGATTTTATGGTTTTTATAGCTAAAGCAAAACCATATAAACTTATAAACTGACTTTTTCCTAGTTTTTATCTGAAATCAAAAACGTTCAACATCTAGCAATATTTGTTAAACATACACAAACATATTAATATTTTTTGTAGGCAGTGTAAGTATTTCCCTTATGATTGTCTAGATATGTCAAAATAGCCATATTCAGCAGTGATTGATGGCAGGCACGACAGGTAAGCCACCGGCTTGTAAGCTGCTTACCTGGGAGCATTTCACCCCGGCTGGAAAGCACAATGCACAAACTCCTAATTAAGTATCCTCGGGGCGCTGCTATTGTTCAATAAATACCAATTTATGCCTTCACTTGCTGTTTTGGCCCGGCTTATAGGTTGAGCTTGCCTTGCCCTTCTGCCATTCTGGCCAAAATCACAGTCGAATTCAATTTTATTCAGCCCATGGAGCCGAACACACGCACACATGTGTGTGTATATAGTTCGCCTGCCAAAAGAGGAGATTTTAATAAAAATGTAAATTTTTTTAGTTGCCTTAGGGGTTCTTGGCGCTGGAAAAAGCCAATAAAAAAGTATTGCTCGTTATGAACTTGGCGGCAGTTTTTGTAGCTGATACCCGCAGCATCCCCAACGCAATCCGGCGGCCAACTTGGCCAACACAATCGCAACACACAGCACAGGCGGTGCACGCAACTCCCATTCGAGTAAGTATCATTTGGCCAGGTTAAAGTTTTTGGCCGCCGCCTCCGAAACTGAATCTGAATGCGAATGTCATGCCAATTGGCTCTCGGGTCTCCCATCGCGTGCGTTCTGCAAGATTGCGGCTTTATCGAATTATAATTGCGGCCATAAAGAAAAGTTTTTATTTCGTTTGAATTTTAAGTATTCCCATTTCTCGGAGTTGGTCTTGCATCCCTTCTCCAAAAAACACTGAGACAAGAGCAGCGGTGCAATTTCACTTTGAATATCCTGTTCTTTTTTTAGTGCCTTAAAAATGAATGTCATAAGGGAGAAATCAGTTATTGAATCATTTAATTTAGCCATTAAAAATAGTTGCTCACACCTATTGACAACTTTTTAGTGCTCGCCAGTCGTAAATATTATTTGACATATTTTATTGCAAGTTTATTATTCCTCGTTAAATGCAATGAATAATTTTGAATTGATTAACCATAACTTTCTCAAATGCAATTAATTCTTAGTAAAAAAAGTTAATACTCAAGGAAATTTCAGATATTTTGCAATAACTGATAGCTCTGTTCCGTTTTAAAATTTCTAAACAAGACGATTAATTTTTTTTATGCGATGTGCATGGTTATGTGCATAAAGTAAGACAAATAATGATTGATTTAATGGACATCGAAACATTATCGAATGCATTGCAAAACGTTGACTGAGGGCAAAGTGTTGACAGAGCCATTTGATGGCTCATAAAACCAGCCACATCATTAAAAACCCTTTCCCGAGAGAAAATATTGACACTTGGAGTCCGCTGCTAGCTAAATGTTAGGGGGTCCCCCATTTCAATTTGCTGCCCTGCAGTCACCCCCGCATCGATCACATGTGTAAACGTTTAAGTACGATATTTAGATATGTGGACGAAAACACAAACATGCCGGAACCGAGGCATAAAAACCCGAAATGCGCATAATAAAAAGCCATCGTCATAGACTTCAACTTCAACTCCGGCTGAATGGCCCCATAACCATTGCCCATCCGACATATAGAGTCCATATATGCGCATACATATATGCATGCTGTATTCGAATCTGAAACCGAGAGCCGGCGCAGCCCTTTTACAGATGTGCGATAAAACAACGGGCTGGGCAACAAAAGGCATCGGAAAATATGAGAAACAAAGCATAAAATAAAACACTTCGGAACTTCGAGTTGACAATTTGAAGACGCCAATAAAGTTTCCTACGCCCCCCATCCCGTTCCATTCGATTTTTGTTTTTGTTATTGCAGGCTGATGTTGCACAGAAAGAAATCATAATATTTGTAAAATAAACGCACTTAAAAAAAAGTTTATAAAACCAATTTTTGGGTGAATTGATTTAATGTTTGTCTTCAAAATAGGAATTAAAGTTGTGTAACTAAATTTAAAAATCGAATATTTCCTTACATAAATCATAAATCAATTTTGTAAATTTTTAAAATAAAATAACAACATTTTGATCAAGATTTTTGGTAGTTATAAATAAAAACTGTTTAACTGAATTTGAAAACGTAATTCTCCCGCAATTTTACTAGTTTATTTCATCATCATACATCACCATCTTATGTATATTTACTACATGTTTATTTTTTTAAATAAATTATTAATTTTATTTATTTTTTATGAATATTAAAATTATTATTTTATTTATTTTAGTTTTAAATTAATTTATTTAAATTAAAATTAAAAATTTTCGTCAATGTGCTGCTGCTGCATTTGTTTTCCCTCTCGCCTTTTTCACCAATAAAAATTCTTTGGAAATCATTTAGGAAAACGCATGCATGCACATCATGTGCACGCCAACGCCCACGCCCCCTTCCCCTTGCCCCCTTCCCCGTCCCCCCTTTTCGTGTTCCCCGCCCATGGCCACGCCCCCTCGCCCTTCTCCCCCGCAGCCAGTGAAAGATTCCCAGAGCGGAGATAAAACGCGTGTCAGACACGACAATGCCATGGATCATGTGTCAAATTGTGACTTGCAGTTCATGGCACTCTCCGGGAGTCGCAACTAGTTACCTGCCGTCGAGCACTTTTCGCATGCAGATGCCCGAATAGTCGAATGCTCAGCTCGAGGCGATGGCAAACGGCACACGCAAATGCACTTTTTGATTGCCATCGGGTTGGGGCAAAGCCTTGGGAAAGCATACCACCCAGCCGAAGAAAATCCCCACCCCACCCCCACCCAACCAATCTATATCTGTCTTTGGCTTTTCTTATCTGGCTTTGGCTGTTATTCTTATGAATAGTCGAGTGCGAGTGCCAGTGCGAGTGGAGCATCACGGACACATCTGCAGACTGCAGACGGCACTCCGAAGTGTGCTGTTGCATTGTCGTTTTATTTGATGTTGGGGTAAAAGCTTTTATCAAAAATCGTATTGCATGCAAATTAGATTCCTCTCCGATATTACTGTGTCTCGCCTTTGTCCGCCAATCTAGAGAACTGCAGCCGCCCCTTCGCTTGACGGTATTGTCGCCCTGGATTTTTTCTTCATTCTTTCGTTCATTTTTTTTTGTTATATCTTTTTCCTGGAGCTGAAGCTTCTGCGGGCCTTCTTGTGATAAAGATACCGACGACATGCACACGACAATGCTGCCAAACGCTGATGATTCAGACATTGCGACCAAAAGCAGTCTGATGATGCTGCTGCCGCTTACGAGCGGCGACTGTTGTTGCTGTTGCTTTTCCCGCTGCTGCTGATGCTGCTGCTGCTGCTTGGTCTTTTGTCGCAGGTCTCAATTGACTTGATAAACTCCTTCCTACGGTTTTTTTTCAATTCCGTCGTACGCTTGAGCTTGTTAACGTCAACCGGCTACACACACAGACACACTGCGAGAAAAGCTGGGGAAACAGCACGAAAATCAACGTACAGTTTCAACTAATCTACAATCAATTTCTTAAATTTCCTAACCGATTTTTATAATCCAGCTGGCATAGCTTTTAGTACTTGTCTAAACATTTGTAGAAATAACTTTTTTGATTATTTTGCTTAATATTTCTATTTATAAGAACCAATGGAAGATCTCTAAATTTAATGCATGAAAAAATAAATGTTTAAAACTTAATTCTTTCTTAAAATTGTTTTAAAATTTATCGTTATACTAAAATAATATTTATTAAAAATTTTTAAGATTAAAGATCAACAATAAAATCCTTACTCTTTTATTATCTACAAACCATAATATAAAACTGTAATATAAGTTTAAGCTGTGACAATAAGTTTTTCTTTTGAGTTTGTTGAAATGATTTAATATAAAAGCCACCATAAAATAGTGATAAAAAAATATAAAAAACATAAAATACACAAAGAATATATTATAATATTTTTAAGATTAAAGATTAAGATAATCAATAAAATCCTTACTTATTTATTGTCTACAAACCATAGTTTAAAACTGTTAAAGAAGTTTCACCTGTGACAATAAGTTTTTCTTTTGAGTTTTTTAAATGATTCAAAGTAATAGCAACCATAAAATAGAGAACAAAAATATAAAATACACAAACTTCTTCCAAATACTTTAAGACACCTTAAAATACTTTCATCTTTGATTGGTACAGGTAATGTATTTCTCTCAGTGCCTTGAAATCAGTGATGACTGCAGCGGGGATTGGGCAGAGGGAAAGGGGATCTCGACAGTCACAAAGATGCAGGCGTAAAATGAGTTCATTTTTTCTGTGGACTCTATCGAGCACGTCTTATCTGAAGTCGCATACGTATTTGGCCATGGCCAGAAGGGAGTGGGAGTTGCCCTCAAAGAGGGGCCGGCACCGGCTTAAACACACTTGAATGCATTTCCATTTCATGGCTATGGCTTCATTGCCGCCAAACGTCGGCGTCTGCCGCTTTGTCTGGTGGCTATGCGCCAACTTGCCAAATAAAAGGTAGGAAAAAAGGGCAGCTGCGACTGAGACTGCGACTGAGAAGACGGTTGCGAGTGGGACTGGAACACCTCTAACTCTGCTGGCTGTTTGTGTAATAGCGTTCATCGAAGCTTAAGGTGTATAAATCACACACAATGCGGTCTTTTGTAGTTCCAGGCGACACTCACACACACGGAAAACTGCAGTGGAAAAAGTGCGCAGCGTTTAGCTCGATTTTTTCCACTCTTTTTTCACACTTTTCCTCGTCTTTCGGCTCTCGACTCCCAGCTCTCGGCTCTCAACTCTTTTCGGGTCTAAATTATGGCCCTGAGGTTCCGCTTTAAATGGGTGCCACACCAGGCCAGGCAGCTGGTTTCGGTTTCCGCTCGGCATTTAAATAATAATAAAATGATAATTTATTTTTTGTGAACAATTTGTTGCACTGCTTGTAATCATTTGTTAACTGCCAGCTCTTTCAAAAAGCCCGTAGCGAGAAGAAGGCGTTTAAGCCGCTTACCAGACCAGCCACTTGAGGAAACGGCCGGATTCGGATTCGGATTCGACAAAGGAAAACAAAGCCGGAGCAACGGCAGCCACTTGAGGAAATAGCAGAAGCAGCAGCAGCAGCAGCAGCATAGAGTTAACTAATGCCCTCTGATAAAGAGTCAAAATATTTAAGCGGCATATTTAAAATCAAATAAACACATCAGCCGGCAATCAAAAGCTTGCTGAACTGTAAATTGAGCTTAGTTGCGCTACATTTAAGACCCGACGTCGTCGTAGTCGTCGTCTTAGTTTTCCCAGTTTTCCCAGCCGCCTTCAGTCGACCGGCAAACGACCCACTTTTAGCCCCCGGCTTTAAGTAAACAGCTTAGCTGAAGCTGGAGCTCTGCATTTGTGCATTTGTGCATCTCAGCATCTCGGCATCTCCATTCTGCATCTGCATCTGCAAATGCACATGTACATTTGTATCTGGATCTGCAGACAAGAATGGCCCAAAGATTCGCCTCGAATTTGTTTATGGCCAACTGGCTCTCGTTGGCTGCAACAAATGTAGTTACATTGCGTAGATATCTCAGTCTGTCTGTGGCAACAAATTTGTACACATGTTTCTGTCATTTTATGGAATTATGTGTGGCCCAGCCATGAAAGCGACAAACGAAATAAAATCACTTTTTTCCACAGACATTCGTTCCATTTGACAGCAGACGCACCATGCACCATGCACCATGGATGGGAACGAACACGAATGGGCATAAAAAATATTTATTGCTCTCATATAAATTATTGAGGAATTAATTGAGGCTAAACGGAGGTGTTGCCCGGGGCTCGAAATCCGCACATAAATCACATATGGGACGTTCCATATCAACCCGGCCACCCCCCTTTTTTTTTTTTTTTTTAAGTGGACAGCACCAAATTGATTGGAAAGCTCTTTGGTTCCAATATTTTACCTCATACCTATTTTGGCTAAGTTACCACTCTTTCGCCGTATATTCGCGTTAGAAAGAAAACACAAAATCAATATTATCTTTCGAACGAAAGACACAATTTGCATGGTGTAAAAACAGAAAAATCTGTCTTTCCATGGCCGATTACGAGAAAAAAAATTGATTTTATTAGACCATAGATGACCAAGCGATAGCGTTTTTTAAGTCTAAAAGTGCGATTTCGTCCAAAGGGCCAGTCTGAAAAAATACCAATATATTTTCCCCAAAAAGCCCAAAATTTAACGGATTTTATGCCACAGGTTTCATAGTGGGATCTTAATCGAGTAATTAGTTATGATTTTATTTAATAAAATTTTTGAATTTAGCAAGAGCATGCTTGTTAGATTTTTTGTTGAAGTGATGCATGCTTTCATGAAAATTGAAATTGATAATTTCAAGAATAACGGCATGATCTTCAAATTATTTATTCGGTGCAGTAAGTAAGCTTTTGGTTTTGTTTTGTGTTATTGTCGCTCTATAGTTTGAAATTGTTTAAATCTAAAAGTTTTTTTGTTTTTACGATGGCCCACGGCGATCGATGCGCAAATCCACTACGGGTCCCCGGAGAAAAGGGTCATATTGGCAAAGGACTTCGCTATGTTTCTCAAGAAATTCGATCAAAATTCGCCTTTCTACCAAAAAAAGCAAAAATTTGTAGCATGTGCAGAAAAAAGATTGAATTGAAACCCAAATTGAGATCCGGCCTTCTCCATGAAGAACTATCCAATGATTCCCTGGGTGTCCTTAATATGGACGACCAAAGTGATATGGAGAGCGAAACATTTCAATGTCGATCACGTCGTGAACTAGAACTGGAAGAGATGCTTGACAACATTAAAGCTAAGTATAACCTGACGAGAAGCTATTGTAAGCGTTTACAACTTTTAACAGTGGCCCCATCTTCCTGGAGTGCTCGAAAAATTAGCCGAGAGTTCTGTACTTCAAGGCACTTAGCTCAAAAGTCCAAGAAATTAAAAGAAAAAAAAGGTGTATTTAGTGAGCCTATAGCTAAAAAAGGAAAAAATCTGCCGGAAGACACTGTGAAAAAGGTTGAACGATTTTACGAGGAGCACAGTCGTGTAATGCCTGGCATGAAAGATAAAATAGCGGTTCGCGTTAATGACGAAAGAAAAGTAATGCAAAAAATGATGGTACTAGATAATCTAAATGATTTACATAGCCAATTTAAACTTGAAAACCCATCATGCAAAGTGGGATTTAGCAAATTTGCTGAGCTTAGGCCAAAATACTGTGTCCTAGCAGGTTCAAGTGGCACTCATTCTGTGTGTGTCTGTACTTACCATCAGAACTGCAAGCTAATGTTGGCTGCGATTAATATCACCAATCTTACCCAAAATTCGGAACCACCTTTAACCAACTATAAGGATTGCCTTGATCAGCTCATGTGTCCAGGCCGGAATCCCGAGTGCTACTTAAACGAGTGTGTCAATTGCCCCGATGTAAATATTCTTTCGACGAGGTTAAAAAATTTACTTCATGAAGATATAAATGAAAAGGTTGAGTTTCAGACATGGGAAGCGGTTGACAGGACAAGATTACTAACCCAGACTTTACCAGTTGACAATTTTGTTGACTTACTATGCGAACGACTTAATAATTTAAAATCGCATCATTTTATTGCGACAGAGCAAACTAATTTTATAAAAAAATTAAAAGAAAATATTAATCCTGGAGAAGTAATTGTGCTTTGCGATTTTTCGGAAAACTATGCTTTTGTAGCGCAGGACTCAGCGCAGTCATTTCACTATAACAACGATCAGTGTACTGTTCATCCTGTAATATATTATTACAAGAAAAACGGAGATATTCATCATAAGAGCTTAGTACTGTTGTCCGACAGCCTAATTCATGACACGGCTGCTGTGTATATTATGCAAGGAATCCTTATAAAACGGATGAAAGAGGTTTGTGGCGACATAAGCAAAATTATATAGGGGAGAGGTCTGTAGGTTGGTACACCTTTTGTTTTTAGTCTCCCATTTGGACATTCGCTTTTGAAACTTCACGTGTTAGGTACCTATCGAAAGCTTAGTCTTTTAGCTGTACAATAAAGCAAAAAAAAAAATTTTTTTCCCTGGGGAAAACTAAAAAATAATTTTTTTAGAAAAGTGCCAAAAAATGACAATTTGAAAAAGAGGTCTGTAAGTTGAGACACTTTTAAAAGTCAATAATACGCACACCAAAATACTCCAAACTTTTAAAAACTATTTATTTATGTTAATTTAATCAATTTTAGTTCGTCTTAAATTATTTCCCATCCATTTTTTAAGAACTTAGACCAAATAACAATTAAAACCAAAAGGCTCATTGAACATTCACTTTTCCCCTAATATCAAAGAAATGTGCTAGGCAGAAAGCGACCTCTGTCGGGCTAAGGCCTTTTTGTATGAAAAACGGGTGTCTCAACTTACACGCTCAAAGTGTCTCAACTTACACAAAATGGGATGTTTCGGGAAAAAATTAATAACTTTTTTTCTGACTGTCACATTAAGCTGATTCTTTTTTTAATTTGTTAACAGTTAAATTACTAATGTTTTAAATCTCTTACAAAGTTAATTTAAGCACGTTATTAATTTTTAATGGAATTTTGAAAAAAGTGGACAAAAACTTTTTTGGTGCAAAATGGTACACGACTCTCACAGCTTAAATCTGGCTAGAGCCTGGCTTATAATGTTTTCCCCAAAAGTTTTGTCACTGAAAAGGACTACAAAAAAAAAAATAAAAAAAATTTTTTTAGTGGAAAAGTTTTGAGAAAATTGAGTGTCTCAACTTACAGACTGTCTCAACCTACAGACCTCTCCCCTACTGCACTGATGGAGCTGCTCAACACTATAAAAACAGATATCAGATGTCAAATCTTTTACTGCATAAAAGCGATTTTGGAATTCAAGCAGAAGCACACTTTCATGCAACTTCACATGGAAAAACGGCTTGCGATGGAGTAGGAGCAATTTTAAAGAGAGAAGCAAGGCGAAGAAGTTTGCAATCTGTAGATTTACGGGAACATATCCTTACCTCAAATTCTTTATATCTTTGGTCCAAACAACATTTCCCAAATCTTGATGTGTATTTTTATAGTAAGGAGGAGCACATTTCCATGCAGGATAAACTAAAATCCAGATTTCAAAATGCTAAACCGATTCCAGGGATACAAAAAAATCACTCCTTCGCACCAACAG
Source organism: Drosophila prostipennis (assembly GCA_037075205.1). Taxonomy (NCBI): domain Eukaryota; kingdom Metazoa; phylum Arthropoda; class Insecta; order Diptera; family Drosophilidae; genus Drosophila; species Drosophila prostipennis. Next base: position 418,648 of record JBAMCJ010000851.1, read on the forward strand.
GAGAAGGCGCCTTGCTCATAAAACGTTATTCCTCAGCAAGCACAGGAATCATTTTTCCAAAAAACTTCAACAAAAAATCTTAACAAGCAATCGTATAATCGTATGTGCTTTTGCAAAGTACAAAAATTTTATTAAATAAAATCATAACTAATTACTCGATTAAGATCCCACTATGAAACCTGTGGCATAAAATCCGTTAAATTTTGGGCTTTTTTGGGGAAAATATATTGGTATTTTTTCAGACTGGCCCTTTGGACGAAATCGCACTTTTAGACTTAAAAAACGCTATCGCTTGGTCATCTATGGTCTAATAAAATCAATTTTTTTTCTCGTAATCGGCCATGGAAAGACAGATTTTTCTGTTTTTACACCATGCAAATTGTGTCTTTCGTTCGAAAGATAATATTGATTTTGTGTTTTCTTTCTAACGCGAATATACGGCGAAAGAGTGGTAACTTAGCCAAAATAGGTATGAGGTAAAATATTGGAACCAAAGAGCTTTCCAATCAATTTGGTGCTGTCCACTTAAAAAAAAAAAAAAAGGGGGTGGCCGGGTTGATATGGAACGTCCCATATATTGATGAATGACAAGTGAGGTGCTAAGCTATGACATCCAAGGGGATTCTTTGGGAAATTGTGAAACCAGAAGAAAGGCAGAAAATTCTGAGGTACTGTAAAAAGGGTTCTCTATACAATAGACGGTATTTAGAAAAAGTATCGAATATCACTTGTTATCAACCATCTTGTAATCATTCTTGCTTTCGGGTCATTATTCTACTTTTTCCCTGCATATATTCATTTTCTAAAACAAACACATCAGTAAGGTCATCAAAGCAAATTGCTTAAGGGGGGACATCTAGGTAGAATTTTTAAAAAATCGTAAATTTTTTTTTTCGCTTAAAAAATGCTTTAGGGTCTTAAAAATAACATACCAAAAGATAGAGTCCGGCAAAAGTGTCTAAGTGTCGAAATTATCCATTCTGCGGCGATGCCTCACATGTATATCCCAGGCACCTTAAAACTTTAAACGCGTTTTTCTCGAAACCACTTTTTTTGAGGCGGCCGGACACATAACTCGAACAAATCTTAACCGATCGATCTCAATTTTTGACAGTATATTCAAAATACCTATGTCTATCGACGGACGTAGGATTTTTTTTTATTTTGCTTACTTTTTTTTATCAATAATTTTGTGACGTTTTTTATTCGAAAAAAATGCTACTTTTTTTTCAATCACTCACCATTTTTTAAAAAATCAAAATATCGAAAAAATCCTACGTCCGTCGATACTGTTGAGGTATAGAAACTAACCAAATTTTTTTTTTTAAATCAAAAATTAAGGACGTTAGGTGTCCGGCCATGGACCCCCTTTAACAAAAAAGGGCCTACGAAGAAATGCTGCACAGCCGCCATTTTGTTTTCGATTTATTCGAAAAAAATTTTATTTTGTACTTTGGAAATAATATAATAAAACGTAGTTTACAAATTTTCGATTGGCCTCTTCATTTGGCCAAAACAAAAATCCAGAAAATCCGCTTTTTTTCCCCAGTTACCTAGATGTCCCCCTTAAATAAACGTTAATAATTCCTGTTTTAGGGCCATCAATTTGCCTTTCAATGCACAATCATAAATTCAGAGCAAATATGCATATTTTATTTATTAACGGTTTAAAAGGCAACAAATAATGGAAAGTCAAAATTGTGGGGAAAATTTAAAGAGCATTAGCAGGATTTTACAGTGCCTAACTAAACATATAATATAATATCTGTGGCCTGGGCTTAAAATGAGGTTATCTGCAGGGGTAATCTCATCTCGAACTTATCTGTTTTCCCTTTTTTGGGCTCCCATTCATCTGTCAGTGGCTTCGATAACCACTCGATAATTTATTCATCAATATTTTGGTCGAACTAATAAATCTCGTAGCACCCCCATCTGTGGTATTTCGTTTCGGAGCACCTGCACAGCTCAGAGGTTAGGGAACTTTTTGATCCCAAACATAAATTTCGTGGCCATTGTGAATGGTGTGTAGTCGGGGATCGGGGGATTGGGTATTCCAAAACTCCATGTCTGTTTATCGTTTATTTCAGCAATGACAGGTGCAGCTGCCATCGACATTCTACGAGAATAAGATGGGCCTCGCCATCGCCCCTCCGCCTTTGTTTGTTTACCGAATCTGAACTTTTTAGCTGGCCTGGCCGACTGACTAACTGACTGACTGCCTGACTGACTGAGCATCTCACTTTCGGAATTTAGAAGGAGATGACGGAGTGCTGGCGACGGGCTGTTTATGTTGTTAAATGCAAAAATGATTTCCATTAAAAACAAACAAATGGCGAGACGCACGTAGCAACGGCCGCTGTGCGTGGTCCGTGGAGTTTTTGGTTTTTCTTCTCGTTTTTTGGTTTAAAATGCAATAACCAATAAAATAAATTGCCAAACAAAATGATCAAACATTAGGCCAGGCGGCTGCGGCGTTTTGCTTGTTTTTCAACGCCGTTTTCGGTTGTCCCAGGCATGTTCTGTTCGGTTCTATTATTTTTTTCTTTCTGTATTTTTGATATTTCGTTATTTTGTCGCAAATGTCCCTCATTATTGCGTGATATTTATTTAGGTTATGACTTAAGTTGTGTCACGTCCGTCTAAATTTATATCCAATATGTTGACTATCAGCGGCGCATTCACGGACACATCCCAATTTATCCGTTCTGCTCCGAGGTCCCTGGCCGCCCATCGAAATTTATGCCACCAGATTTGGGACTCGCGATGTATACACCAATATAGCCATATTCTCCAAAGCCGCACATATCTTGCTCGGGTCCCCGAGACCAAAACTATGTGTTTGTATAGGAAATTTATATGCAAATATTCAATGCACGTTGGTTGTCGTGCGCATTGCATTCCACCCAGCAGCCAAGCTCTACACCGCCGAAAAAAACGCATTTAGGCTAGGAGGTCTAGGATTTATTTAATCCTTATTGGGCAATTAATTACGAGCTGCAAACAAAAATACGGAACATCTTATAGAATATAGCAAAAGCTTCATGACTTATCATACATAAGTAAATGAACTAACATCATTTATCTAATAAATAATTTTATTCAACGAATTTAATGCTGATAAAATAAAGGTTTCAAAGAACCAGTATGAAAAATTAAAAGTAAGTTTATTCGAACTTGAACATTTTAGTTTTTATAATCTCAGTCTACATTTTGTATAAGACTTTTAGAAATATTAATATGCCGAACTTTTAAATAACTAACAATATTAAGAATAATCAAAAATGTTGAAATATTCTGTCTATTTAGTTAATAATAACATTTTTTCATCAAAATAGTTAGGAGGATTTTCCTAGAAGATTTAATTTAATTTATTTCTTTCTTTTTTCCTCTTGCTACAAGGATTTTCTTATAAATTAATGCACTAGTCACAAAAACAATAATATATAATAATATCTATAAGATTTTATCAAATTTTTTGAGTTTAAATATAATTTTCTCGCCGTGTAGCTACCAGCAGCAGCTCAAAGCTCAAGGCGCACAGCACGCCACTAATTGGACCCAGTGGTTCGCCATCATCATCGTGATCGCATTTAAATGTGCTGATCAATTTACTTAAATGTTAATGGCAGCCCAGGGCGTGTCAGGTGTTTGAGGGGGAGGGGAGGGATGGTGAGAGGGGAAGGGGTTAATGTTAATGCTGCGACTAAAGTTTAAGTTCAACGCTGGAAAGTGGAGCTGCAGATGGACAAGGAGTTGGGGTAAAGTTGGAGGTGGGTGTGGAAACTTCATCTGGGGTCATGCTGGTTTTGGCTTTAATGCGTTTGTGTGGATGTAAAAAGAAATATGACACACATAAACTGAAATTAGCTGCCAATTCGAGATGGCGGCGTCGCATGCGAATTGTTTTATATTTGTTTGGCGGCAGCATTAAGCCATTAAAAAAGAGGCGCCATAAAACACCGCAAGCCATGGCCATCACGCTGGGATCCCCATTTCGCCCATTTTCCGCATTTCCCCCCGATTTTCCTGCATTTCCCCCCGAGTTTCCCTGCCTTTCTGTCGCTCTGACAAAGCAATCAAATCAAATTTGTTTGGCTTTGTGCGTGCTTCATTTCTCTTGCCATCTTGTTTGTTTCTCTTATTCCGCCTCTCTCCCTTTGCCCCATTTCTCCGCTTTCTTCGGCAATGCAGCCTAAAAGCATGCCACACATTTTTCACAACAGCTTAAGCTTTGCAGCCAAATCCGCTGCACTTTTTCATTTGGCTTCAAGTTTTTTGTCTATGTCTAAACTTATTATCATTTTGGCTATTTATTTTATGGCTCATGGCGAGGCAGGAGGTGTGGTGCTGCTACAATTGTTTTCACATGCAAATGCTTTTTGCCCCATGCCGCCAAGCATTTATATGCAAATATATGTACAGATATGTGCGAAAAAATAGCAGCACTTTCACACGCTTTTAAAAACCGTAAGCCCGAAATCAATTATAAAATGTTTTTAAAACTTTTTTAAAGGGACCAAAAATAATAAATATGTTTAAGTAAAAAGATAGGCGTGCAGGGTGTTTAAAAAATGAGTTATTTCAGGGCCATTTTGTGTGCATGTTAAAAAAAGTAGAATAAATCAGATTATTAGTTGCACCGGAAAAAATATTATCATAGAAACTGAAATATTCGCACATTAATTTAAAGCTATTGAGCTTTTAAAAAATGTCTTAATAAGATAAGTATTAAATGAATACTTTCAGAAGTGTTAAAATTAAACTTTCGGTATTCAGTATTCAGTATTTAAAATACAAAATATAAACTTTATAAAAGGGTTCAGATTTTATATTATTTGCTATTATTTTCATACCAGACTATTATACAGGACCTAGTAAATTTGTACTATACAAACTTTTTAATACGAGTTTTAAGAGTAGGTTTGAGTATGTTTCATAGTTTACTTTGTAATTCAAATTTTACTATTATTGCGACTGCAGCTGTACCTGTACGCTGTGACTTCTTTTTCCCACGACTTTCCTTCTCGCCGCTTCCTTCCTTTTCCTCCATCCCACAGCGAGACACGCTCAAAAAGAGATTTCCACTAAAAGACAAATGCTACAATATTACAAAGGGCGGTATGGGGATAAAAATACAGGGGGTCTCTGCTACCTTGAGTGGCTGCTGGCTGCAAATGCTGGAGGGTTGTCTCTACGCGTTCAAGTGGCAAAAAAAATCGCTGAAGTCGCAAAAATTATTGCAGTTGGCAACTTTGAGCTGACGCACACCCGGGCACATACAAACACTCACTTATAGAGTGCGCTTGCGATAAAAATAAAGTGACAGCAAAAACAATTGCAAACTTGTGCAATTAATAAAGTGAAAAGTGAGCAGTGAGCAGTTCTCTCCTCCGATCGACCTTTGCGATTTAAGGTGGGTGTGTATGGTGTGGGTATACCTGTACACCCCACTATATACCACCATATATACATACATATATATATCCGCCGAGCGGGAGTTGAAGCCCAATGGCATCGGCAATGTTTTCACACGTGTTGTCGTTTAAATATTTAAATGCGCTCCTGGCAGCAGCGGCGTTGACAACGCCAGAAGTTTTACATGTTTTGCTGTGTGTTAAACCCGAAAGCAAACTGCTGCAGCTACATCTCATTCTCACACTGAAACTCACTTTCGGACA